>PVLA01013734.1:0-34993 GCA_004027455.1 Hydrochoerus hydrochaeris | reverse complement strand
AAACTTGGTTTTGTTCATGCTATTGAAACTTATTATGGCTTTATATGGGCCTCTACACAATCTGGAGAAAAATTTGTATGTTAAAAATCATTTGTTAGAATGTTTTGCCATTATACATAAACCTAAAGCAATTAAAACAGATAATGCACCTGCTTATACATCCCATTCCTTCCAACAATTCTGTGCCTTGTGGGATATTAATCATTATACCAACATTCCATACAATCCTTAGGGTGTAGGTATGGTTGAAAGGGCACATGCAACTCTTAAGACTATTTTAGCAAAACAAAAAGGGGAAAATTGGAGTAACTATGGCAGTAGAAAAGTTTTGGGCCACCCTTATCTTTTTGAAAAGATATTCATACTGGACAATACAAAAAAGTATTGTTCAAACATAGGGTTGAGGGTTTGCTTGTGTCATTACAGAATCTGGAGAAAAAGTGTGGCTACCTTTCAGAAGAATTAAACCTCAGAATGAGCCACAAAAGAGTCAGATTTAAAGCCAGCAAGGGTGAGGAGAAACAACCAGACCAGCCCCCACCTGTATGCAACCTGTCATTGGGACTCTCTGGTGGGTAGCCAAGAGAACCAACCAGCCACACCTTCAAGAAGCCACAAGTATCCAGAGAAGCCTGCCTGGACCCCACTGCCTCCTGGGGAACCTGGGTTAGGAGAAACCCAGGTGCCTGACCTATCCCTCTACACTGTGGACAGGTAGCCAACATAGGAAGCACCTGGAACCCCAGAGCCTACTCATCTGGAGGAACCCAACAAAATGTCAAGACAAAGGCACAAAAGGCAAACAGAACAAGTCCAGGAGACACAGACATGGAAGAAAGTGAAAGTCACACACCTGAAATTTCTGGAATGATGGCAACTGAAGTAAAGGAACTACTTCCTAAGCCTATAAAGGAAATCAGATCAGAAATAATACCTCAGGTAAAAGAAGAAATGACAAACATAACAAAAGAGTTGCTGAGCATATCTAAAGAAGACATAGATGAAAAAGAAGAGCATAGGAGAATGAGGAAACCTTGAATGAACAATATAGAGAAGAATTAGAATGCATGAGACAGTCTCAAAGAGATATCTAGGAAATCAAAAATGCCACTAAAAGCTGGCAAAACCATTTGAAAGAAACTGAAGCTAGATGTTCAGATCTTGAAGACAGGATTGCAGCTAGCAATTGCAAAAGGAAAGATCTCTTAAAAATAACAAGAAATCAGGAAATAACAATTCAACAGATCAAGGATGATGCAAAGAAATATAATTTAAGGATGCTGAGTGTCAACAAAAAAGTGGGAGTCAACATAAATGACATAAAGAAACTATTTATAGAAGTAATAGCTAAGAACTTCCCAAGCATTCAGATAAGTGAGGCAACTAGCCATAACCAAAATAAATCTACACCCAAACATATAACAATCAAGATCCCCTAGAAATTCAGCATAAGAACAGAATTATTAAAGGCTATTAGAGACGAGAAACAGATCACCTAGAAAGGAAAATCCATCAGAATCATGACAGACTTCTCAACATAAACCATTAAGTTAAAAAGAGCTTGGAGTACCGTATTACAAGTCCTGAAAAAAAAACTTCCAACCCATATTAATGTACACTGCAAAATTATCTTTCAAAATTGATGGAGAAATAGATACTTCTGGGGCTGTGGATTTAGCTCAGCAGCTTAAGTGCTTACCTGGTAAGCATGAGGTTATGAGTTCAATCCCTGGTACCAAAAAACAACAAAATTTCTAAAATAAATAAAATGTTGTCAGAAATAGATACTTCCATAACAAAGAACAACTGAAAGAAGTCATGACTACCAAACTAACCCTCCAAAGAGTACTGAAGGACATTCCAGAGAGATAAAAATGACCACAGTCCCAGGAATAGCAGTAAGTGGGATCACTGAGAGGGATAGACAATTGAATGGAGGGGAAAAGTAGGGAGCCAACAGCAGGAAAAAAGCATGGCAGAGACAAACCAGTGCATGTTGGCTGTAACCATTAATGTAGATGGCCTCAATTCACCAATAAAAAGAAACACAGGCAGCATGGATCAAGAAACAAGATCCATCAATATGTAGTATACAAGAAACACATTAACTCAAAAGGAAATTCATAGACTGAAAGTCAAAGGAGAGAAAACAATGCTCCATGTGACAGGAAACCAGAAAAGGGCAGGGATAGCTTGCCCATCAACTGCAGAACAGATAAGAAAGATGACATTTTTATACATGGAAAGCTACTCACTTAGCTATAAAGAAGAATAATCACAAGGCTCTTGTAGGTAAATGGATGCAACTTATGATCATGCTCATGGTTGAAGTGGTTCAGACTCACATAGATGAACATCATGTTATCTCCCTCATATAAAAAACTGTAGGAGTTAGTGGAATCCAAAATGTATAATAGATATTGAAAAATTGAAAGAGGAGGAAACATCTAAAATGGAAGGTGGTAGCCATTGTCAATTCCATATTATTTTATTTTAAAGTCTGTAGGGAGCGGCTTAAGATAATTGCTGCCATCCCGCCCCTCCTGCCTGAGGGCATTCTGTGTGTCAGCCTACACTACCCATGACCCTCTCCTGCATTTAGCGGATATGACAAGGGCCCAGTCATGGTTACCATGTACCCCTACCTAGCAAGAGCTTCCTGCCTCTAGCTTGTCCTTATTTGGATAGATCTTGCTCTCTAGCTAGTCAGTGGACATGCAACGTGCTTACCCTGCCCAGCTCCATGTTTCGCCCCCCGCTTATAAAAACCCTGTGCCCTACATCAATAAAGGAGACTTGATTGGAATCCCTCGTTTCCGTCCCTCTCTCCTCTTGCCCTGCCCACCATCCCCGTTCCCTCTCCAGGTGAGACCCACGGATTGATCCGCGGGCTGGATCAAAAGTCCTGTATCATTTTATTGTTTTGATTTGATTAGTCTTATTCTCTTTTGTTTGGTTTGATTTTATGATATCTGATGGTATAGACAGCTATTTTGAAGATAACAAGAGGCCTTATGGCAGCCATTGTTGATTTCTTATTATCTTGTTTTGAAGTGCTATATCACTTTCACTGTTTTGTTTTCATTGGCTTTATTCTATTTTATTTTGTTTGGTTTTATTCTCTTTTAAAAAAGTCAGATTCAATCTTGATCCCCCAGTGGAAGAAATGAGAGTGATGTCACTGCAACATCATCTCCAGATGCCAACGAGGAACAGTCTAAAAGCATAACCTCCAACCTGGGGACAACTGAAGAAACTGACCCAAAATTCTGGAAAAAAAAAAAACATTAGATACCACTGGACAAAAGTTTTCAGCCAATAATATGTGTCTAGTCATGTTGGCTATCATAGCCACCATGGTAGGAGCAACTTCAGAAAATTTAGCATGCCATTATTGGATTATGTTCCAAATCCTCCACTAAATAAAATCATAAAATGGGCTGTTGTTCCTGCACTAATATATATTAATCAATCTAGACAGCTTCCTGGACCATATTGATATAGGGGAATGAAACTCCCAACCTACTATGTCCGCGAGTTCATGTTCTCTAAAACCAAAGAATGAATTTTAAGAACAATGGAGGTGAAGAGTAGAATATATTTATTGAGAGAAAGAAAGCTTCTGTCTGAAGAAAGACAGAAGGGGGTCCTGAGCTGGCCAAGACTCTGTCTTTCCCAGGGACTTTTATAGAGCAAAATCATGGATTCAAGGAACTCACAAAGCAGATGGGTATAAGGTGGGACATAACTATAGTTAGCCAATAAGATCAAAAGTTCAGGTAAAATTGATTACATTAGGGACAAATGGGAAAGCAAGTCACTTAGGAAGCAGGCATTCTTGGAGCTGTGACCTTTCCCCTAGAGGGATGGGATAGAGACTCCAGGGTGAGAGGGTGAGAGGGAACTAATTAGAATATCAGTCCCCAGGATGTAAATGCATTTGTTTGATCCTTTGTCTTGAGGCCTGGCCCACAGCAGGAGGTGTCTGTCTCCCCCACAGTTGCCTGGTTTCTGCACTGGTCTATTGAGGACCTAGTCCTATTTCTCTGCCTATAATATTTCTGATTAACTCAGCTGCCTACAACAATATGACATATGGGGACCATTAATGAATGCCATGAGAGAAAGGAACAAAAATTGAACATTATTCAGTGGGTACCATGGGCCTACCTATGTATACAGGCTATGGAGATCATTGTTTGAAGGTCAAACCCCAACCTTGGTTATCAAGAGTCAGGAATAGTTCTGCTAATCATAACCATATACTTATATTTTTATTTCAAACTTGGGCTTTCAAAGGATCGACTTTTGTTAATTCTACTCCTCCAAAATTACCACCATGCCATCAACAGATGACAGCAGAAATATCTGAATGGGTTTATCAGAAGGCATTTAGGTCCAATACTAGCAGAAGATTTACTTAATACATCCTATGGAAGCAACTTTCCACAGAACTTTCATGGTCCTATTCAAACCAAACATTCCATCAAGGATCTTAAATGGAGTGGAGAGAACAATACTGTTAGTACACAGGCAAGTGAATCTATCTGGGGCATAGTAGAGGTATGTTGGAACTTCAGCCTAAAATAGAATGTGATCTTCCTCATTTATATTTATGAAAGTTAATATCAGCATTACATCCTTTACATGCTTGGAAGGGATCTTACACTAAAAATGGGAATGGCATTCAGCTTTCTTTTACTATTAGTTCAATTCATTACACATAAGCATGTGTTCATCTTCCTTATATTATCATGATTGATGAAGCAAATTGGAATACTTCCAAAATCCTTCTTACATGTACTAATTATAGTTTTTATACCTGTTTAAATACTTCTATACCACTTAATCACTCTAAGAACAGTATATTCTTAAACAAAGAACAGGAAATACCTGTAAATTTAGTAAGATCATGGCAGCAAACCCAGCTGCTTACATGTTGTAACAATTTCTAGGTAAATAAATAAAATTCAGCAAGAGATTTGTAGGGATTCTGATTGTAGTTATCTTGGGAATTACTGGCATCATGGCCACTGCAGCAGTAGCAGGAGTGGCTCTTCATCAGTGGATACAAACTACTCTATTTGTGCAAATGTGGCATGACCATTCTAATAGATTTTGGCAAACTTAACATTCTATAGATGAAAAATTGGCAACTTAAATGGCAGATGTGCAACAAGCCCTGATATTGTTAGGAAATCAAATAATTAATTTACAATATAATTATGGCTTAAATGTGGTCTGAATAGCTCTTCCTTTTGTGTTACACCTCATCTTTATAATAATACACTTTTCCCTTGGGAGAATGTCAAAATATATTTAGTGAATCAAGAACACTTATCCTCTGAGATTGGAAATTTATAGAAAGAGCTATTTGAGTCATTTGACAAAAAAACTACAATTACTACAAGGAAATGATTTGTCACAAGTTATGGATGAAGAAATAGAACACTTGAATCCTTTAAAACAACTGCATTTTTTCCAAACATCTACTGTTGTCTTACATAGTATTATAATTGTTCTTTCTTTGTTCCTTTTCATAGACTGGTGACGCTTATCCAGAAGACACCGTGAAACGGAAGAAAACTGCAGCCTCACATTGATACTATGGAGACTTGTTAATAAACAAAAACAGGGAAATGTGGGTCATAGATTAACTTAAACTAGTTTAACCTTAGGTTACCCCAGGAACTTTGTGCTCTACTAGGCCATATGATTGTTTGTTCTAGAGGAGGGCGTACAAATGCATTGTGTTTAAGGAAATGAATGCAGATCTTAGTCTCAGTAAGGGACAACACAAGACCTTCTGGGACAACACAAGACTCTCTGCTAAAATATGTATGAAGGAATGACAAACATGAAGACCAGCTATAGCCAGAGATGGTCCCTGGGATAAACAATTAGGTTTTCACTTATCTGTATTTTACCCCTTCCATTTCCCACTTCTGCTTTTGGTAAAGAGAAGACTAATAAATAACCAGAGAAAACTATGATCAAGGTTTCAGTCCTAGAGACTGTGGCTGCCCCAATCTCATAAATTTGTCTCTCTCTTGGTTTCTTTTCATCCACCACGCTTCATTTTTGGGACTTGTCCACTCATAGAAATCAACACTCTAGTCATAGTCCACACCCTGCTCATTCAGGAGGATAGTTTCTTGGTTACTTTTCTCTCATTACTGAGACAAAATACCCAACAACTAAAATTAAGGAAGGAAATGTTTATTTAGCTCATAGTTTGTGGAGGTTTCAGTCCTTAATCAGTTAGCTCCAGCACAGGGTGGCACATGGCAGAGGGGCAACAGTTCATGGTGGCAGAGACAGCAAAAGCAGCAAGAGCAAAATGGGGAAAAGGGGCAGAGGAAGACTCTTTCCCTTCCTTTTATTGTATGCAGGCTACCTAACACAGGGCAGGTACAAAACTTACACCACCAAGTCCAACAGTAGACAATGAACCAGTCACAAACTCTAGATTCAGCTGTCTCTGAAAAGTACATCCCATCGTGACCATATGAGGCTCTGGGGAGACATCCAGACACAAACCATAACAGTAGTAACTTGTTCTGGCCATGAGAAATACAGATGGGGAAATCCTGTAAAGAAGAAATGGCAGAAGGGTTAATGAGGACTGCAGTATTGGCTCCTAAAGGAAGATGGAAGAAACTGTAAGTGGATGCTATACCCAACCTCCCTGTAAGGAAGTTGACAAGGGGCATGTCCTCAGGCCCTGCTAATCACTTCCCTTTTAGTTAGAACTATTTCTCAAGACAGATGCTACACATTTGGTTTAGCAGCTTCTAATTCCTTATGGAAGCAAGGCTAAAATTGGTTGATTCCTTCAAAAGCCTCCCAAACTGGCCTGAAGCAGCAATGTCATCTCTTATCCAAAATTCCATGTTTGTACAACCCATTTTGCTGTAATTCCCAATCTATTTTCTCTCCCTCACTCACTTCCTCCCTCTCCCTCTACCTTACTCTTTTAGTTTTTTGAGACAGGGTCTCACTATGTAGCCCAGGTTGGCTCTGAACTCATGGCACTCCTCCTACCTTGGCCTCCCAAGTGCTACAATTATAAGCATGTGTCACCACACTGGCTCTATTTTTTTATATATATACCAGGGATTGAACTCACGACCTAGTGCTTTCCAGGAAGACCTGCTTACACTGCTAAACTAAATCTCCAGCCCTCTCCAATGTATTCTTAAAGTTAACATGAAGTTTGGTCCACATAAAGTACTTACACATAGTTTGGAATTCAGAACATTCAGGACTCTTGGCCCTAAGTCAGAGTGGTTCTGATCTTTGGTTTCCCATCTAAATGGAGATGTGGGACTGAGAAATTTATAATTTCTTTTTCCTTCTTCTTTTTTCTTTTTGTAGCATTAGGGACTAAACACAGGACTTTTGCACTAAACTATATCCTCATCCCTTTTAATTTTTTTGTTTTGAGATAGGGTCTTACAAAATCATTAAACTGTCCAGGTTGGGTTCAGATTTTCAATCCTCCTGTGTCAGCCTCCCAGAGTATAGGGATTACAGGTGTGTACCACCAAATCCAGCTGGATTGGGGATTTCTAAAATTCCTCTTACTCAACTATTCCTTTATTTGAAAGGAAAAAAATCCCAATCACTTCCTAAAAGAATTGGTTATCTCACTTCTTTTAAATATATATGAACCTGTATGTTTTCATTGCACACCTCTTCAGAAGCAAAGTAGCAAAGGACCTAAAAAACTGCTTTCAGAAACTAAATAAGGAAACAATTGCAAACACACAGGTCTGGCGCCATCTGGTGAGTTTTGAGACCAAGTCACGCTGGTTGTTGCTAAGTCAGTATGCTCCCTCACCACCACACATCTCTTGTGGCACAGAACATGTGACAACATGTGAGGTTACTATAATATAATAACACATTTGCATGAAGCACATAGTATGTATGCTGTGAATATTGGATAATAAATTATCTTAATTTTCACCTAATACTTTTAGAAGAATGGTAAGCAAAGAGTCTTCTCAAAACAAAAACTAATGGAGAATGAGGGAAATAACTCAGTGGTACTGTGCCTGCTTGTCAAACGCCAAGGTCCTAAATTCAATTCCCAGTACCAAAAAATAAAAAAAAAAAAACTAACAACAACAACAAAAAAATTGACAGTTAAATATACTTGATCTGTTTTTTTAAAACCATAATGAAATGCCATTATGGTTGATCTATAGCTATCTGCCTGCTCATCTGTCTCTTAGATGTTCTGAGATGGCACGACACCAAGGTGCATGATCCTGTCTGTCCTAATGACTGGGTTTTTCTGTTTGCATTGCATTGCATTGCACTGCACATATCTCTAACTCCTTGAAAAATATGAGCAATGCCAAAGATGAATTTTTTTTTGTACCTGGGATCAAACTCATGACCTTGCACTTACCAGGCAAGTGCTTGAGCCACTGAGCTAAATCCCTGGACACAAAGATGAATTTTATTTTTTATTTAAAAAGAAACAAAAGCATGTAAAGGTTAGAGATAATACAGAATTCCAAAAAAAAAATAAACAATAAGAAATCACTAGTTAATAAATTACATATTGTCCTCTTAGAAATAGTTGTTCAAGTTACAAAATTAAAGCATACAAAGTAGATAGTCAAGCAGAGAGTGTAAACAGCTACACATACATGAATCTCTACATGCATTTCTATCCTTTCTGTATTAGAGGGAAAAACAAAACTTAACAAGACAAAACAAAACAAATTCCTATAAAAACATGAAACCAAAAAGTTGTATAAAACCAGAGTATAAGGTGATCTACAATGATTACTGTGTTGTTTCTTATTATCTTCAATAGAATTGTCTATATCATCAGGCATAATTGAATATAGCAGTAGAATTGAGTATAGCAGTAATAACAATATTAGTAAAAATAAAACATTGTAGACAGTATAAAACTTCAAAGGCAGGTAATAAACCAGAGTGGATATTCTAGTGAATCTTGTCATACTCAGTGTAGTTGCCTATACTCTCAGACTTGATACCATCAGTCATAACAGCTTTGAATAAAATCTATCAATACAAAACAGCAATCTAACAGACCAGATTCGATTACAATCAGTCATGGTAAAACAGTGTAGGTTATACAGAGCTTTAGATTAAGTTAATAGGAAATTAAGAATGATTGCCATACTATATCCTATTATTTTCAGGATTACTGTCTGTGCCCTCAAATCTAGTACAGGTAGAATGACTGGAACAGAATATAATACATCTAAGCAGAGTAGTATGAGTAATGTGGGCTTTAAATCCTGGTGCACTATTTACAATATAGTGTATCAAGGCCATCTATGTTAGAGTTTCTAGTTATCTTCTCTGCCTCATTTCTGCTATTTTTCTACCTTTGTTTGTCTACTTTTCTCCTTCATTCTACTACCTGCCCTGTTCATTGAGGCCTTTCTACCATGGTTTCCTAAAATTTTGGTATTTTTTTTCTCTCTCTCTAGAATGTCCTTCAGTATTCTCTGTAAGGTTGGATTGGTGGTCACAAACTCCCCCAGTTCCTCTTTGTCATGAAAGCAACTTGTTTCTCCATTAATTTCTAGTGACAGTTTTGCAGGGTACATCAATCTGGGCTGGAGGTCATTTTCTTTTAGGGCTTGGAAGACTTTGCTCCAAGCTCTTCTTGATCTGATGGTCTGTGTCAAGAAGTCAGCTGTGATTCTGATGGGCTTACCTTTATAGGTAATCTGTTTCTTTTCTCTGACAGCTTTTAATATTCTGTTTTTATATTGAATTTCTGGTATCTTGATTATTATATGTCTGGGTATAGCTCTGTTTTGGTTGTAGGTGGCTGGAGTTGTATATGCCTCACACAACCAAATGTCATTTTCTTTACCCATGCTTGGGAAGTTTTCCTTAATTATTTCCGTGAGTAGACTTTGCATTGGTCTGTATATAATCCTGCTTCTCCATTCACGTTTCTTATTCTTAAATTGTAGATTCTCTTGTCATCTTCTAGCCTTTGTATTGTTACTGCCTGTTTCCTTGTTATTTTTAAGAGATCTTTCCTTTCTTGATCACACACTGCAAACTTGTCTTCAAGTTTTGATAGTCTATCCTTAGTTTCTTTTAAGGCATTTTGCCACCTTTCAATGGAGTTTTTAATTTCCTGGTAGTCTCTTTGAATCTGCTTCATGTATTTTATATTTTCTTTATATTCTTTATCAAATGTTTCTCTCCTTTTTTTTCCTTCTCCTAGATCAGTGCTCTCAGGGTTCTGGGCTGGGGGCTTCCTCCTGCCTCTCTCCTGTCATTGCCCTGGCTTCCTCCACATGGGTTATAGTGCAGGTCCCAGCCCCTGTCCCTGTTGTCCACGTTTCCTCCTGCCTGCTCTTGTCACTGAGGTGTAAGCAGCAACTCTGTTTGCCTGCCCCTCCCCACTGGGCCAGCCCAATTTCAGGTGCCTTCATCTGGTTAATGCGTGCTAGGCTCAGGGAATCGATTTGGGATGGCTCTCTGGGTCCCGGCCAGGGGTGTGGCCCAGTCCAAGCAAATCCCACGAATCTGCAAAGATTAATTTTAAAATGGAAGGAAATATAATGAAATTTACAGAACATGATCAATATAGAATGCACTTATGGAACAATTGTGGAATGGAATGTGTAATAAACTATGGAAAGAATAAGAATATTCAGCTTTGGGTAAGGTTTCTCTCTTTTAGTACTTTTGTAGTGCTTTTTGTCATATTTATAATGCATTCACTGAATTAATAAAAGTTAAAACAGCTACTAATCCAAGAAGAAGGTATATACAGTAGATAGGAATGAACCAGTAGGCTAAAAGACAAAGAAATCTGTCTATCTTATATACTACTGATTGTATAAAAAATTTCCCCTGATAATCTAGATTACATAATTGCCTTCAGGTAAACTCAAAAAATAAAATAACCTTTAAGGAGTTTGTGGGAGACAATTCCAGTGACTTCCTTTGAATGCAAAACAATTACTGCAGCTTTGATTATTTGGAGACTTGTTTCATATGTAGAACAACATATGATACATACATATCATATGATATGTAGAGCTGGCTATGGTATTTCCTTCCCTCTTCAATGGCTCTAAGCATTGCAAATAAGGCTAGCTGGGGTACTAGTATGCAGTCTCTTAAAGCCAACAGACAGTCTTGTTTCCTGGCATAGCATTCTCCATGTAAAGGATATGAGCACAGCGGGATGTTAGAGTTCATAGCTCCAGGAATGTCAACTGGGTAGGAGTCTCAGGGTAAAGAGGCTATGACTCCCTAGGGCACAAAAATTTGCATATCAGAAACCAAAGCAACAGCCTCGCAAAACAATTCAGTTGCTACCTTAATTATGTGAATTGATCCTTCTGCATATCTTTATCTTTGCAATTTACAGAGATGCCTTTCTCCCCACCTGGCCAGCCAGCTCAAATTCCCACCATCCTCACAGTCATTCATCCCTGAGCCACTCCTTTCTTCACAAGATAATAAATTCTGCGCGAGGCCTAAGATCAGGGCCTTTGTCCACATATCCTCATGGAGATTGGACTTAGGACCCCTTGGCTGCCCTTAACTTGGAACATGTCTTGGTGTCTTTACTCTCACTGTGGGTTGCATTGGTGGTGGTAGATTGGAATTAACTTGCCGGGATTCCAATAACGTCTCAATGGGATTATAAATACAGCTTTTTGGATTATAAAGAAAACTGGGGAAGGGATTACAATACTTGGACAACTGTACTCAATAATTGGGATTACAATATTTGGCATCGAAAAACTTGGGGCGGAACACACAACTTTCATAGCACAAAAACTGACCATCATCCAGGCGACAACCCACTGGACCTTGCATGATGAATTTTAAGGTAAGTGGAGCATTTTCTTAATTATATTGCTCAGACACAAGTAGTAATTTATACTCTAATCACCAATGGTAACTATGGGCCAAAAATATTCATTATCTACAGAAGAAAGACTTCAGTTTATTGATTATAAAACTATTGAAAGATGCAAACATTACTGTACCACCTAAAAAAGTTTTTAGACTGTTCCAAAAAATAGCTATGTTCTACCCTTCCTTCTCCAAAGCCGGTACACTCGATATGAGAGTTTGGGATAACAAATAAAACCCTTCAAGAAGTCAGAAAAAGAAAAACAACTCCACCCTGAAACTATAGTTACCTTTAATTTAGTAAAAGTAGCTTTTAGGTCCTTACAAATTAACTTAAGAAACACAGACCATCATCAAATTTCCATTACAAAAGGCAAACTAATGGCTAAGGCAATTGAATTAGAAAAGAGCCCTGAAGTAACAATAGCAAATAATTCAGATCACCACAGTAATATGCCTCCAAACTGAAAGGATTATGCCCTAAAAATAAGTTACACGGCATTAGGTAGTGGAGGCAGGATCAAGGATGTTTACTTTAAAGCCACTCCCTCCTTCCCACATGACAACTTCCTTTTTCCTTTCCCAGTGGCATGAAAAAGGCTACAATCAGCCCCTTGCGCACCATCAAATGCCTGCCCTAAGCACCATCCCATCAGTTTATAAATATATCCCACACCCTGCTTTCCAGACAGAGGAGGCGGTTAGACCAGCTATGGTCAGACTCCTCTCTACATCCTAAAAAGGCTACTTTTTACTTATATTTTTCTCTTTTATTATGCTGAAAAACCTATCATTTATGGTGCTGAAACCCGGGATAGCAATGTGAGTGGCTCCTGGGGTCCTCCCAGTTTGAGCTCCCCTGCCAATCCATGGACCAGACCGGATCTTGGATTAATTTCTGATTTTCAATACACTAGAGCCACTCAACTTGTCATTGCCTGCAAACAACACCAGCCTGATTTACCACAGGTGAGCCATTTTCCATCCAAGGTTTTCTGTTACTGTGGGCCGGGCCCACACCAGATTACCCATTCCATCCCTGGGCTAAGACAATAGTTCTTACATCCTCAGAAGGTCTGAGGCATAGCTGTTACTCTGATCCTTTGGGATCCTGACCTATGCCTTTGGTGACGGCTGATGGTATCAGGTTGGAGCCTTTTTAATCATGTTTCCAAAATAGAAGGCAATCTCTTTTGTTAAGTGTGATCTGGGACAATTTTCACATCCTTGGGGGTACTCTGAGACAAAATTGGTTTTTTTTTGGCTCACCTTTAATTGGGCAATGGGAATACTATTTCCTGTCTCCCCAAAAACACACCTCTGGGGTGCCTGGTTCATAACCTCAGCGCCCTTGGCTTAAGGAAAGATATTAAAATTTTAAAAGTTAACGTTTTACTGTCAGGAGGCATGGCTGACCTACAAGATTAGCAGCAGCCCATGGCCTGCGGAGGGAATATTCAACCCCTATATTTTAAAAAATTTATGTGAGTTCTTTTATACAAGCAACAAGTTAGCAGAAATTCCATATATACAGGCCTTCCTTTCCCTAAGGACATGTTCTTCTCTCATTAAATTATGTATGGCTATACGGTATTTATACATGTGAGTTTCATTTATTTTGCTTATGAGTATGGACTCAAGTTGCATCCATTCATTTATAAATATCTCAATGTGATCATTCTTTATAGCTGAGTAGTACTCCATTGTATAAAAGTACCACAATTTTTTAATCCATTCCTCAGTTAATGGGCATTTAGGTTGTTTCCAAGATATGGCTATTACAAACTGTGCTGCTATAAACATGGGTACACATATATCACTGTGGTAAGATGTTTTCAGTTCTTCTGGGAATATGCCTAAGAGTAGTGTAATAAATGGTAAGAGTACATAAGATTTTATGGTAATCATGATTCCCCATTACATTGCTTTGAAGCCCTATGTTTTCATTCATTGGTTGGAATGGTTTTATTCTGTTTTGTTTGATCTTATTATGTGTGATGGTATGAACAATTACTTTGAAGAAAACAAGACAATATGGCAGCCATTGCTGATTTAACATCATCTTGCTTTGAAGTCCTACCATGCTTTTGTTTTTCTATTACCATTGGTTCTATCATGTTGTATCTTATTGGATTTTAATATGTATAATATAAACAATTTTTTTATGGAAAATGAGATATTATAGTAGCCATTGTTCATCTTCTGTTATTTAGTTCAGTATGCCTTGTAAGACTTTCATTCTCTTGAATGGTTTTATTCTATTTTTTCATGTTTGATATTATTGTGTGTGGAGCTATGCTCAACTATTTCAAAGAAAGAGACATTATGATAGCTACTGTTGATATCCAATTGTCTTATTGTGAAGTGCTGTGTTGCTTACATTGTCCTGTTCTGATCTGCTTTGTTCTGTCCTCTTTTATTTTGTTCTCTGTAAAAAAAAAAAAAGTACGAGGTTTGTAAAAAAAAAATCATGTACAGCAGCTCAAATATTTCTAGCTAACTCTACTATACCAAAAGTCCTCCTGTAGACCCTTTAGACGACATGCCTCCTGTCTTTACTCCCCCTCCTACATATCCCAAAGAACAAACCCCACAGCCTTCTCAGCCAAAGGTTTCCATACCCCCTGCGCTGCCCTCTCCTCCTCCCTTCCCCACAGTAGCCACTAATCCTTCCCTTAATCTCTCTCCCCAGTCTCCAACTTCTCAATCCCCCACACACACCTGAGCACTCTGTTCAGTCAGATGATTCTTTGTTTCCTACTCCTGCATTGCCCCCGTTTTCCCTGCCAGCTTACCATACACAGTCCCATGCATTCCAGCCTTCTGGCAGGCCATGTGATTCTCAGCTGCCCTCTTTCTGCAACTCACATGGAGGATGGCTGCCATCTTGCGGCCCTCCACCACATGATAGTTCACTGGCATCTTGCAATGGGTCTCAGGGTCAATGCACACCACCTTGTGGCCCATTGTGTGACCAGCATCGACCATCTTGCTGCAGGTCACATGATGGCCAGCCACCATCTTGCACTCTCACTGTGTTATCGGAAGCAGCTAAGCTGCTGTGGGTCACATGGTGACCAGCCTGTTTCCTCACTGCATGGTGATGAGTGGCCATTTTGTAGCCAATCATTGAGTAATTGCCCACACAAACCTGTCAGACAGTTGGCCACTCAGTGGCCATCTACTCCAGTCTTCTCAGCCTCAGTCTCTACTCCTGATTCGGGAACAGGCTGGCCCCAAGAGATTAGTCAATTGTGTCCCTTTCTCCCTCTCTGACCTATCTCAGATTAGACATAAATTAGATTCCTTTTCTGCTATCCTTATTTCAAGAGATCTCTATTAATTAATCTACAAAAAGTTTCATACTAGTCTTTTTTTTTATAGCTCAAATTGGCCAAATATATTTGAGTGCACTCTGATATTATAACATGTTTGTCAGTCTATGTATCTGTTGACTGTTTACTATACAAATTGTCTCTCCACATTTGTCCATTTGCTTGGTCTATAAACAGTTGTTTATTTTATTTGAGCTCAACAATTTTTTTCCTCCTCTTTTACATTTTCATATCATTTAATCAAGTTTTATTTGGGTTATACATTTAAAAATCATGCTTCCACCTAGATTGCCAGCTGGTTAAAATGTTAAAACTGGTTAAACAAAATCCCTTGAGGGTGAGGAGACATTGGACAGGACTTCAATTGATGAATAAGAAAGTGGCCACCTGGTAATTTTAACCAGCTCTTATTCATTAATCAGAGGCCCCAATAATCTCCATAGCCTTTTGGGAAACACCCCAACTAAAGTTCATATGGCTGAGACAATTCATTGTTGCTGATTTAATGGTATATTCATGGTCTCAAATATAAAATTAAGACTGTTTATGATGACAAGTGTTTTCTTTCAGATCCAGATGTCTGCCTTTTCCTTGTGCTCCAGCCAGGAGATTCAGGTCAGACCAACACGAGGTCACCAGTCAAATAATAATTTTTAAACAAAAATTTATGTAATGTATATGTTATACTTAGAGATGATTAAATAGTAAACAATCCAAACAATGTCACAAATTTTTTCAGTTTTCAAATGTTAAAAACACACATAGTTAATGTGAAGTAATAGTTTCATTTAATGTTTTATGTTAAGCTTTCTGCCTCTACTACACTGTACTGTTATCAATCTTGTAGATGTTCAACAACTAAAATTAAGAGATAATTAATCCTTTTGGATTAATTTTGCTGAGATCCACCAGATCTTTTCCAGAAACAGGCTATATGATACATATTGGAGCCATAATTAACTACACTTAAGTGACACCACAGCTGATCTCTCTCTCCTAAATAAAAAGGTAAAATTAATAAAACAGGCCATCCTCAAAATCAGATGGCATTAGACATTCCAACAGCACAGAAGATACTTATACAATTGTAAAACCTAAATGTGAGTATGACAAATCAATGACATGTCAATTTCTAAAATTCCCTAGATCTTATCCTTATCCTCCTTATGGGAAGCCATTACTAAAATTATACTCACAAATACCCTGTTGATTCTATTATTTGACTCCTGCATGCTTAATTGATTGTTTGCCTTTATCTCCTTTAAACTTAAAGCTATACACCTACCCAAAATAAAAACCTGATATCTTGTGACTTGGAGGAGACAGATACCTTCCTCTGTGAGCCAGATCCCAACATAAAAGGCTAACTTTGGCCCTCAAACCCCACAGGGAGACCTTCTTAATGTGGCTTTTCATTTTTTCAACAACAGAAATAAAAATTAAAAGGAAAAATAACAATCTGATCTTTTAGCAGTGACACTTGGAGCTCTGAGACAGGTAAACCGAGACAAGGCAGAGCTGCCTGAGCCCCTCCCAGACCATGCTTCAAGTGCAGAAAAAGGACATTGGGCAAGAGAGTGCCCCAACCCAGAGTTCCTCTGGGGCCTTGCCCCATTGCAATCTCAAGGGCCATTGGAAGAGCAACTGTCCTAACCACCAGAGAGCAGGTAAGCCATCCTCTAATGCCTTGCCCTCACAGGGGATTTCATCACCACTAGATTCATTGCTGACTGATCTACTCGGACTTGCTGCTGAAGACTGATGGGGCTCGGGGTCCACAGCCCCCCTATTAGGTTTTCAGCACAATAGAAGAGAAAAATATAAAAGTAGCCTTTATTCTGAGGATGTGGAGAGAACACTATGACTAGAAGTCTTGGCTTTCTCTGCCTGGGCTGGTGCTTAGAGTGGGCCTTGGTGATGCACAAGGAGCTGATTGGAACCCTCTGCATGCACAAACAGGAAGGGGAGTTGCAGTTAGAGCTGAGGAAGCATCAGGAAGTGCTAGGTGTTTCCGCTTTGGCCTTCTGCCATGTTAAACCACCACCATGACTGTTAAACCACTGCCATGACCATATAGTAGTTTATTCTAGGGCAAAAACTTTTTCACACCCCCCCCATTAAGGTATCCTCCTCTGAGCCCCAAGTCCCATTGGAGGTCTCAGGTAAGACATTCTCTGTACTTGTGGACCTAGAGACCATATATAGTGTTCTTCCTGAGTTTTCAGGCCCTTGTATTAAGCCCTTAGTCTCTATAGTGGGTCTTGACAGCCAACCTACACAGCCTTTGCAGACAGGGCCTATTCCATTCAGGTTCCAAGCTCTTTTCTTTACCTATGGCTTCCTAGTAATTTCAACATGTCCCACATCCCTTTTAGGTAGAGATCTTCTTCAAAAGCTTAACTTCCCCTTTATCTTCTCCCTTCCCACAGCTCTCTGTCCTCTAGACACCCTCATAGTGCACCACAAAGCCATCCCCTCTTCTCCCTTCTTCTCTGATCAATCCCATAGTTGAGATACCTCCAATCCTACCTGCACTACCCATGCCATGCTTATTTTAATTCATCTCAGGGATGCTTCAGTTTTTCCTTGCGTTCCCCAATATCCCATAGCTCCCAAACATTTACAGGGATTTAAACCTATAATCAAGCACCTTTTAGATAATGGTTTTCTTAAACCTACTCATTTACCCTATGATACTCCCATTCTCCCAGTACTCAAGCCTAATGGGTCTTATTGTCTAGTACAAGACCTTAGGTTAATCAATAATGCTGTTACCCCAATCCACCCAGTGGTGCCGAACCCTTATACCAGGCTCTCTCATATCCCCTCCCTCCATCACTCACTTACAGTTATAAATCTTAAAAATGCCTTTTTTACCATTCCACTCTACACCCTAATTGTCAGAATTCCTTTGTGTTTATGTAGACTGACCCAGACACTCTGAGGTCTCAACAACTTACACCTGTCCTCTCTATGATAAAATCTCTCCTCAGAGACACATACCACCCCCTTCCTTTCCTAGTCATCAATTTCGTGGACACACCCCTGGTTAGGACTGTCAGATAAGATTTTACACACATGCCTTGCCACAAAACTCTCCAATATCTTCTCACCTTTGTTTGTACTTTTTCAGGATGGATAAAAGCCTTTCCCACAACCAGGTTGACTGTTGATGCAGTTACTAAAGTCCTGTTACAGAAAATCATCTCAAGGACTACAACCATGGCAGAGCAGCCCCTACCTGGTCTTCTTGGCAACCCTAACAGCAATCAAAGTTGCTAGAATTCCATCCTGGTTTCACATCACTCAAACTAAGCAGTGCCCTCCCAACCCTGAATCTAACCATCCTGAGTGGTCATCTCATCTTCTGTCACCCACCTGTTTCCATCTCACCAAGGCCTCACAGCCACAATACTCAGGCTAAGCCATGTTTTGTTACCCAATTTGGTTTCTAATTCTTTACATTCTATTAATTATCTTTTTTACAGCAGGACTCTTGGCAGCCTTTCCTAAAGACTCCCACATCATGTGTAAGATTGTCTTCATGCTGTTCTATGTAACAACAGTCTTAGTTTTCTCTACTCTCAGCTGTTTAGTCAAACGTGAGATCCCTGAGGATCTAGGCACTTAACTCCCTTATAGTAACACAGCCATGGCCCTCCCCACCCCTGTTATTCTTTCTAGTTCAACTTCTGGACCAGAGAAAAGCCCTACCTACCTACACTTTTAAATTTTATCCTTTCAGATGGAGAAATAATCACCTCTCATAACTTCACTCCTCCTAACCCCAAACTTAGTTTTTGGAATCTACCTCACCATGATGCTGATAAAATGACTCCTCCTGAGATTCTACCTCACCATGGCCTTGATAAAATGGCATATAAAATCAAAGGCAACTTTCCTTCTACTTTCCCTGGGTCCTTAAATATAATAGTGGCCTTCCTCCTCAAAGCACCTTGTCTCTTTGTTTTTCCAGTCTAAGATGTGGTCATTCACCAATGATGAAGTTGTCCTGGCTAAAACACCTGATACCAGCTTCTGCATGGGCATCAACCATCATCCCATCAATCTTCCTAAACCCCAACATGGCACCCTCCTGCAAACAGGAAGTAGTAAGAGACCTCACCCTTTTCCTAACAATAAAAAGATGGCAATAAAAGGATTATGCCCTAAGAATAAGTTACACGGCATTAGGTAGTGGAGGCAGGATCAAGGATGTTTACTTTAAAGCCACTCCCTCCTTCCCATATAACAACTTCCTTTTTCCTTTCCCAGTGGCATGAAAAAGGCTACAATCAGCCCCCTATGCATCATCAAATGTCCACCCTAAGCAGCACCCTGTCAGAGTTTATAAAAATATCCCACACCCTGCTTTCCAGTCAGAGGAGGCGGTTAGACCAGCTATGGTCAGACTCCTCTTCACATCCTAAAAAGGCTACTTTTTACTTATATTTTTCTCTTTTATTGCACTGAAAAACCAATCACAAACAAATTGAGAGAGATGAATGAAGCCCATTTTAAAAATGCAGAGAATCAAATGAGTTCATTGTTAAAAGATATTCACAAAGATATTTGTCAAGAAATACAAAATCTTTCCATCGTATTGACAAACACAGCTTCACTCACCACATCCAACTCAGAGGCTGCTACTGTGGTTCCTACAGCTCCACCCCTTCCCATACCACAGACACATCACAGCACACCTCCCACTTCCCCACTCACAAAACAAATCAGGTACCATGACATGATCCATGCTCAGGCTATGTGCTTCCCAGTAATTGAGGATAATGATCCAGATGATCCCACAATGAAATGTGGAACATACACTGCTTTTAATTTCCTACTCCTCAAATAACTCAGAGTGTCCTTGATAATGGGGTACAGGCTCCTTACACCTTGGGTTATTTAGACAACAATTCAAGAGTTTCAAATGATGCCAATTGTTCGCACTTGTCTTTCACTGACACAATTTCTACATTTTGAATTACAATTAAGGACACTGATTTCAGAGCAAGCACAGAATAATCAGGATGGTGAAAATAAAAACATTTAGGCCATAACACAAGAAATTCTGTCTGGCATGGGACAATATGCTGACATTAAAATTCAAGCACACGCCCCAACACTTCTTTTTACACAGTGTAAAGAACTACTACATTGTGCATGGATTTCTGTCCCAGAAGATGGTACACCTAATAAATCCTTTCCCCAAATTTTACAAGGCCCTACAGAAACACACAGTTAAAAAAAAAAAAAGAAAAGAAACTTACAGTTAATAGCTAGATTACAAAAAGCAATATACATAGACAGGTCTCATGAGCAGGCTGCTAAAATTATCCTTCACCAGTTAGCATATGACAATGCTAATGAAGACTGCAAAAGAGCCTTAGCATCAGTCCTTCACACTAGAGATTTATCCACTTATATTCAAACACGCCAAAATATTGTATCTACCACCCATGCTTCAGTACTCATGGCACAGGCTGTATCCCACCACCTTACTGATAGATTAAATGTAATTAAACGTTTTAATTATGACAAAGGAAAACATACGAGACAAAACTATGCAGCCACTCTAAAGGTGCCAGTCCCTTTACTCAGGCCACACCTAGTCTGTGTCCACATTATATGAAAGGGTTTTACTGGAAAAAAAAATTTTAAATCTAAATTTCATAAAAATGGCACACTCTTGCAGAAAAACAAATCATGTCCCCAAATAAAATATCTCAATAAGAGTAAGACCTCTAAACCTATACCCCAATAATTCAAAACCAATTAAGATAGTTTTATCCAGTCCTAATTAGACTAGCAACAATCTCTCTGTGACCCTAATTTCTCTGGTCCATCAAACCAATCAGCATGCAGAATTAGATTTACCTGGGAATCCTTACATTTGTTCTTGAGGAGTAAAAAGACCAGTTTTGATTTCCATGAAAATTATCACTCCTGCCATTAGCCCTGTAAATAAACCTGATAAAAACAAGCCTTTAACCATAAACCTTGTTTTTCCCAGCATATTTCACTTCATACAAGTACTCATAAATTAATTGACAAAGTTCTTACTGCATTGCTGGGTTTAAGAACTGATATCACCATAGTAAACAGCCAATCATGGATACATACTTGGTTGCTTAGACCTGCCTCCTCAGCCTTGTTAGGTTCAGGCTCTACTCAGTCACTGCTACTACCTTATGTCAGCCATGATAGACAGACAGGCATAGTAACATCACTCGTTGCTCCTTCAGTTAACCAACGTAAAGCTAGTTGGATTTATGATTAAAAAAAAACCTTTGGTACTTCTATGCAAAAAATTTTGGAGATCTTATTAACATCATTAAATAAACAACAGCAATGTGGTCAATTCAAGCCCACACTATTACAAGTAATTTTAAAAGTGCTATGGGATATATTCATTAGAACTGCTCCATTCCTTAGTGGTCCTATTACAACCTATTTTAATCCCCCAAATTCATTGTCATTTGGTGATTATAATGCAGATGCTCTGGTAAGTGTGGCTTCCATTTTTAATAATTCAAGACAAACCTATAAATTTTTTCATTATATTTCTAAACCTTTATTAAAGACATTTAAAATTACCATAGCACAGGCTGGACAAATTTTGTTATTGTATTTTGCCTGTAAACTTATTTCTGGGCCTGTTCCTCAACAGAGTTATAGTCACAGAGATTTTACAGCTAACCTAGTATACCTCATAAATAATAACAAGCTTAAATGTATTTGTGCCTCTAAGATAGCTTCCATGCTACCTGTCATTCAGGTAAACAAAATAAACGTATCATATATCATTGTGTATCAGCTTTTGCTAGCTTAAGGGTCTCACTAACAATAAAATCTAATATTGGTCCTACTTATATTAGCAAACTTTTTCAGTGTTTTCCTGATAACTGAATATGAAGCATTTCAGAAGGATATCCTATAATCCTAAAGGTCAGGCAATAATTGAGTACACTCATCTTAAATCAAAAGGCCAATTAATCAAACAAAAATAAGGAGGAATAGAGGGGCAAAACTCTTCTCAAATATATTTAGATTTTGCTACATATTTAAAGTTTTCTGAACCCTACCTCTGATTCTGATTTGCTGCCAGCTGTGATACATTGGGGACAAGAATCTGACCATTCTCTGAAGTCTTTGCACTCTATAGCTTTGCATAACCTCTGAACAAGTGTTTGGAATGGTCCAGTATCACTTTTTTTTTTTAATTTTTTATTTAAAGGGATAAAACAGGAAAAGGAGAGAAATTTTATTACAGAATTTCAAAAAAACATAAACAGTAAGAAATCACTAGTTGATAAATTACATATTGCTCTTTTAGAAATAGTTGTTCAAGTTACAAAATTAAAGCACACAAAATAGACACTCAAGCAGTGAGACTGCAAAAAGATCTGTTCAACATCAAACAAGAACTAAGAAATATGGGTAACAATCCTGCACACATAAATATACATGCAGTTATATCTTTTATAGCACTTCCTATTTTCTCTTTTTTACAATAGCATTTATACATTTTTTTAATTTAAAGAGAAACAGGAAAAAGGTGGAAATATTACAGAATTTCAAGAAAAGATAAACAGTAAATCACTAGTTGATACATTACATATTGTTCTTTTAGAAATAGTTATTCAAGTTACAGAATTAAAGCACACAAAGTGGACACTAAAGCAGTAAGAGTGCAAACAGATCTGTTCAGCCATCCAACAAGAACTTAGAAATATGGTCATCAATCCCACACATCAGAACTTGCATGCAGCTATATCTTTTATAGTACTTCCTATTTCTTTTTTTACAATAGCAATTATACATTTTTAAAGTTTTATTTAAAGAAAAGAAAAAACAGAAAAAAGGGTAGCAACAATACAGAATTCTAAAAGAAAGAAAAAGGAGAATGAGAAAAAGCCCTACTAAGAAATCAGTAATTTATCCAGTATCAATTTTAAATCGGGGCCAAGAATATTCTTATATTTCCACGGATTATTGGCAGACATTATGACCATCAGAGCTGTTGTGTGGCCAGAATCTCACCCACATACATGACGTGTCAAGACCTCAAGCAATGAACCTGACAGTGCATCATCCACTGTCCTGGGAAGCCCTGCAGCAGACCATTCGTGGGACTTGCCATCTAATTAACAGCCAGGGTTTGGTCCAATCACCTGATAGTTTTTTCTTTACAATGCTTGCTATCCTGACACCTCAGGATTTATTCCTTTAGGTTCAGGGAGAGGAGTACTGGGCTTACACACCTAATCTACCTCTGCTTAGACGCTTAACTTGGATGGACAAGCCACCAGAAATTTTCCATTCCATAGAAAACAAGAATCCTGCATTTACTATTATGCCAAGCCCTCTTATTTTCATGCATCTACAAGAACTAGCTAAAGTAAATATTACCTCTCATTTTGTATATCCTCCCTTATGTGTAACTCAACTACGGCAAGACTAACCCATGTATGTCTGCTGTAAATCAGGTTTGGAAGATACAACTGTCAAAAGAATGCTTTGCCTTACTGACCTTCACTTCTGTTCCCTCAGATGGTAACCTTGTTAGAGAATTCAAACCTAACATTCCTATCTATATCCCAGAAGCTCATGCCCCTCATTTCAAAAGTGATTGTGCCCTTGGCAAACTTACAGAGATCTGTACCATGGGCGGATTATATGCAAATTCAATTATTTACAGGCTGGTGCCCCAGAGGTTTACTTATTGGAAAAGGTCAAGATTAGCATGATATTTCCTTTTCAGGCTCTCATGACAAGACAGTAACCCCAGAAGCCTTATCTAATATTACATGGTCAGGTAGAGGCCTCAATTGTCCTGTTCCTAGACTTATTATCAACGACAGGACTGGACTCATACAGCACACTTTATGGAAGCTAACCCTGCCATTTCATGCAGAACAGCTGCAGACTGGACATCTGCAGTCAGTTAAGGGAGGAAAAGTTAAAATAGTGTTACGGAGTGATAGGTATATAAGAGTAAACATATGTGTTTATGATCCTTATGTACTATTGATAGGAAAGACAGAGTGGCAACAAAGTACATTCTCATGTACTAATTGTTATCTAACTCATTGTATTATACCTGAGTTTCTTTCTAAGGACTCCACGATAATAATCATGGGCAGAATGCCTGGAGTTTGGTTTCCAATCAATGTAACAGAGCCTTGGTATCACTCACCTACTGCCCTCTTGATGAAAACCTTGATCAAAAGATTTAACAATTGAACCAAGAGGATGCTTGGGTTGATTATTGCAGGGATTACTTCCCTAGTTCTTTTGATAGCCAGTGCAGCTATACAATAGCACATGTAATTAGCACATTCAATACAAACTACTCACTTTGTAGATAACTGGACAAGAATTGCTGGTGAGAGCTGGAAAATTCAGAGAGATTAATATAAAGTTACAAACCCAAGTGAGCATTCTAGAGACTTCAGTCCTATGGATGGGAGATCAGCTTGAAAGCATACAGTTACAACAAGGCTTAAAGTGTCACTATAATATGACACATTTTTTGTATCACCCCATTGCCACATAACAAAAGCCTACATCCTTTGGAAATGATCAAAAGGCATATACAAGGAGCAATTCATCAGAATATTACTACAGATATAGATGCTCTTCAGAGACTAGTGTTGTCCATGTCACAACAGACCGCTACCTTTGATACCCAAATTAAGGATTAGGATAAGTTTGCTGATGCCATAAAACAATTAAATACATTTATATACCTCAAGGCTCACTTTTGGTTTTATATCAGAATTGTGTGCTCATTCTATTCTAATTTTTCTCATTAAAGCCTGTCATAGAGGATTCACTATCCAAAGATGACTAGAGGCCATACAACCATGACTAGCCCTGCTAGAGCTACAAAACAAGAAAGGGAGAGATGTGGGAGACAACTCCAGTGACTCCCCTTGAATGCAAAACAATTACTGCAGCTTTGAATTTTTTTTTTTTTTTTTTTGTACTGGGGATTGAACTCATGACCTCGCACTTGCCAGGCAGGGACTTAAGCCACTGAGCTAAACCCCCAGCCCTGGCTTTGATTATTTAGAGACTTATTTCATTATACTGATATGTAGAGAGCTAGCCATGGTGTTTTCTTCTCTCTTCAATTGGCTATAAGCATTGCAAATAAGACTAGCTGAAATATTGGTATGCAATCTCTAAAGCCAACAGAGTTCAGGAAAGTACAAGCCAAGGAGTCAAAATAGTCCTAGGTCCACAGTGCCTAGAGTACCTAAAAGAAACAAAAACCAAATTTGTAGAAATGTAACCTTAATACAGTTCTCACATAATCCCTGCAGATAAACACTTCCAAACATTAAACTATAATCCCAAATTATAAAACATGTGAGTGCATGAGAATCAGTAAAAATAAATGGAGCATTAGACCTCTCGAGAAAGGAATTATTAGGAATATTATATGTGTGATTTAAACATTATAAAAACAAAAGATGGAACCAAAAAATGAGAAAGGAGCACACTTCTAACCATAAAGATTAAGCAGATTTTAAACTAAAAAATGAAAACCTAGTTATTGAAATTATAAAAGTCAATGGTCATGTTAAATAGTAACATGTAGAGTAGATCCAGCTGAAAAGAGAATTACCTGGGAGACCTGGGTCCCAAAGGTTGTGAATTCCTCCCTGACATATGCAAGGCCCTAGTACAAGGCTCCAGGGGCACACTCTACCTAGCCTCCTGGGTCCCAGAGGTTCTAAACTCCACCCAGTCAGGTATAAGGCCCTAGCACCACACTCCAGAGGTGCATCTGTACTAACTGCATGGAGGATCCGAGTGTCCCAGCACAATCCATCGGGGGAACACCTGACCAGCCTCACAGGTCACAAAGGTACCAAGCCTAGCCCAGCCCAGACCCCCAGAGCTGCCCACTCAGGAACAACCAGCCTAGCCAACAGTTCTTAGAGAATCTGAGCTCCGTTCATCAGAGAACAAGGCTCCAACTCCATAGTTTAAGGGTGTGGCCCAGCTAGCCACATGGTAGGTCCTGAAGGTTTCAAACTCTGCACAGCAAGGAGCAAGGCCCCTGCACCATATACCAAGGGATGTGCTATGGCTAGCTGCATGCTCCAGAGGCTCTGAACTCCTCCCAGGTATACACAAGGCCCCAGCACCACCACATTCCAGAGGCACATTCTGCCTAGCTGCCTCAGTCCCAAAGGTTCTGAACTCCTCCCAACCAGACCCATACTCTAGGGGCACACTCTGCCTAGCCATCTGGATCCTGGAGGTTCTGAACTCCACCCAGCCAGATGCAAGGCCCCAGCACTGCCACACTCCAGGGACACACTCTGCCTAGCTGCCTGGGTCCCAGAGGTTCTAAACTCCACCCAGCCAGGTGCAAGGCCCTAGCAGCACTCCAGGGATGCATTTGCACTAGCTGCACAGAGGCTCCAAGCTCTGCCCAGCCCAGCGTCCCAAAGCAACCCAGAGCATCAGGGAAACACCAAGCCAGCCTCACAGGCCACAGAGCATAAGTCATCAGTGCCATAGTTTGGGGTGTTCCCCAGCTAGCTAAGGGGATATCAGAGGATTGAAGCTCTGCCCAGGGCAGCATTCCAGTGCAATCCATCAGAAGGGTACCTGGTCAGCCACACAGGTTCCAGAGGAAAATGACAAAGTGGAAGAGCAATGCAGTCTCAGTCTTCCAGTCCACCAAGAACAAACCCAAGAGACACTGAAATGGAAGACACTGGAAATCACACAACTGAACTTTCTAAAATGATAGCAACTAAAGTAAAGAAACAGTTCCATGAAGCTATAGAGGAAATCAGATCAGAAATTATCTCTCAGGTAAAAAATGAAATGATAAGCATTATGAAAGAAATGCTGTGTGTATATAAAAAAGATCTACATTAAAAAAATAGAGTAACATAAGAAACTGATGAAAACATTGAATGAGCAATGTAAGACAGAATGCATGAAAGAGATTCAAAGGGATATTCAGGAAATTAAAAACTCCATTGAAAACTGGCAATACCACCTGAATGAAGCTGAAGATCAACTCTCAGACCTTGAAGACAGATGAAGTTTACAATCATGAAAGAAAAGATCCCTTACAAATAACAAGGAACCAGGAAACAACAATGCAACAGCTGAAAGATGATGCAAAGAGAAACAATATAAGACTGATAGGCATCAATGAAAAAGCAAGGATCAACACAAATAACATGAAGACTATTTACAGAAATAATAGCAGAAAATTTTCCAAACATGGGAAGAGAATCTGATATACACATAAGTGAGGCATACAGTACCCCAATTAATGATAACCAAAATAAATCTTCACCAAGACATTTAATAATTAGAATATCAGAAATTCAGCACAAGAACAGAATACTAAAAGCTGTCAGAAAAAAAAAAACAGATCTACAGAGAAAAGCCTATCAGAATCACAGCAGACTTGACACAAATCTTCATGTCATGAAGAGCTTGGAGTGAAGTACTTCAGGTCCTGAAAAAAAACAACTTTCAACCCAGATTGATATATCCTGCAAAACTGTCCTTGAAAATTAATGGAGAAATAAGATACTTCCACAATAAAGAACAACAAAGAAATTCATGACCACCAAACCAGCATTACAAAGAGTACTAAAAGACATTCTAGAAAGAGACAAAGATAACTACAACCCCAAAAACAACAAGAGAAGGAAACCACTCAGCAGGGCAAACAAACAGAAAAAGTAGAAAACCAACAAGAGAAAGATAACATGACAGTCATAAGTCAGTACATATCAGTTATATCCATCAATGTAAATAATGTCAACTCACCAATAAAAAACCAACTGGCAGAGTGGATTAAAAAACAATATCTATCAATATGCTGTGTACAAGAAATACACTTAACTCAGAAGCAAATTCATCAACTAAAAATCAAAGGATGTAAAACAACAATTCATACGACAGGAAGCCAGAAAAATGAGGGGTAGCTATTCTGTTTGCAGACTAGGTGAACTTCAAACCAAGAATGATCAAAAGAGATAAAGAAGGTCACTACATACTCGTTAGGGGAAAACTTGTAGAAGAAAAGATTACAATCATAAATATATATGCACCAAATATGGGAGCACCCAACTAGGTAAGGCAAATCTTAATAGACATGACAAATCAAATAAACAATAATACACAGTTATAACAGGGGGCCTTAACAACCCATTGTCACAACAAGACAGATCAGCCAAACAAAAAATCAGCAAATAAATAACAGAACTGAATCAAACTTGTGAACAAATAGACCTAGTAGATGTATACCAAGTGTTCCACCCAACATCAAAATACACATTCTTCTCAGCTGCACAGGGGTCATTCACTAAAATAGAGCATATATTAGCCCACACAACATGCTTAAGAAAATACAAAGGAATTGAAATAATTCCATGCATATCATCTGACCACAGTGCAATAAAATTGGAAGTTAATGACAAAAAACCCCAAGAGAACCCAATAACCATATGGGAATTAAATAACACTCTCCTAAACAACCAATGGGTCACAGAAGAAATATAAAAATATCCACAATTGAATGAAAATGCAAATAAGGGGCCAGGGATTTAGCTAAGTGGCTTAAGTGCCTGCCTGGCAAGTGCAAGGTCATGAGTTTGATCCCTGGTATCAAAAAAAAAAAGAAAGAAAGAAAGAAAATGCAAATAAAAATTACCAGAACCTGTGGGACACAATGAAAGCAGTCCTCAGAGTGAAATTTATAACACTAAACTCCCACATGAGGAAAATGGAATGAACACAAATAAACATCCTAATGCTGCACCTCAAACTTCTATAGAAAGAAGGGCAAGTCAAGCCCACAGCCAAAAAAGGGGAGGAAATTATAAAGATCACAGCAGACATTAATGCAATTGAAACTAATAAAATAATACAGAGAATTAATGAAAAGTTGATTCTTTGGAAGAATAAGTAAAATTGATAAACCCATAGCCAACCTTATCAAAAAGAAGAAAGAAAAAAACTAAAATCCACACAATAAGAAATGAAGAGTGAAATCACTACAGACTCTGTGGAAATACAGATCATCAATACCTACTTCCAAAACCTTTACTCTCATAGGTTCAATAACAGAAGAAATGGAAAGATTCCTAGAAATGTATGAATTAGCAAAGCTGAATCAAGAAGATGTAAAACTGCAGAATAACTCAACTGCAGTTAATGAAATTGAAAATGTAACTAGAAAAGCCCGGGTCCTGAAGGATTCACTGCTGAATTCTACAAAAAAAAAAATTTAGGGAAGACTTAATGCCAACACTCCTCAAATTCTTCAGTGAAATAGAAAGGGAGGCAAGTCTCCCTAACTCATTTGTAAGAGAAAGTATTACCCTAATACCAAAACTAGAGAAAGACCCAACCAAAAAAGAAAATTACAGGCCAATCTCTCTGATGAACATAGATGTGAAAATCCTCAATACTCGGTAAATAGAATGCAACAAATAATCAAGAAGATTATGCGCCATGATCAAGTGGAATACATCCCAGGAATACAGGGGTGGTTCAACATATACAAATCAATACATGTTACAAACCGTATCAACAGAGTCAAGGACAAGAATTACATGATCATCTCAATAGAAGCAGAAAAAAACTTTTGAAAAAATCCAACACTCATTTATGATAAAAGCTCCACATTCTTAAAGTGCATTTGGAAACAGAAGAGACTTAAAATAGCAAAGGCAACAAAGGCAAGATAGAAGGCATTATAACTCCTGACTTGAAATTATACTACAAAGCTACTGGGATAAAATCAGCATGGTACTGGCAGAAAAAAAAAAACACATGAGTTCCAGTGGAACAGATTAGAAGATGCAGACACAATTACAAATATACTCACTTACTTTGTCTTTGACAAAGGGACCAAACATGTTCACTGGAAGAAAGCTATCCTCTTCAATAAATGGTGCTGGCAAAACTGGCTTTCCACATACTGAAGACTAAAACTGGAGCCATGTGTATCACCATGTACTAAAGTCAAAATTGATCAAAGCTCTAAATATTAAAACATAAACATTAGATATACTGGATGACAAAGTAGGTAAAAGTTTTGAAGACATAAGGGTAGGCAGAGAGTTCATGAACAAAACAGAAACTGTATGGGAAATACTTCAAAGAATCAACAACTGGGATCTCATTTTATTAACAAGTTTTTTCACATTAAAAGAAGTCACCAATACAATGAAAAGACAATCCACAGAATGGGAAAAAAATAGCCAAATGTCCCTCAGACAAAGGATTTCTACCTAGAACATATAAAGAATTAAAATTCAAAGACCAAATCCAAAAATGGCATCTGACATGAAGACACACTTCACAGATGAAGAAATATAAATAGCAAACAAATGTATGAAAAAATGATCAACATAACTGGTCATTTGAGAAATGCAAATTAAAATAACACTGAGATACCATCTTACCCCAGAAAAAATGGTTACCATCAAGAAATCAACCAATAACACATGCTGGAGGGTCTGTGGGGGGGGGGAGAACCATTCTATGCTATTGGTGGGAGTGTAGACTGGTACAACCACTATGGAAATTAGTATGGTGATTTCTCAAAAAAAAATAGGATTGGAGGTCCCATTCAACCCAAGTATTCACCTTCTGGGTATCTTCCCAAAAGAATTAAAAACATAAAACCACAGATAATTATGTTTACCCATGTTCCTAACAGCACAATTTGTAACAACCAAATCTTAGAAACAATCCAAATGCCCATCAGCCAAGGAATGAATGAAAAAAATATAGTATTTTTTATACAATGGAGTACTATTCAGCTGTAAAGAAAGATAAACTCAAGGCTTTTATAGGAGAGTGGATGCAATTTAAGGCCATACCCATAAGTGAAATAAATGAGACACACATGTACAAACATCATATTGTCTCCATAGTATAAAAAACTAAAAGAGTAAATAAGATCCAAAATGTAGAATAGATGAGCTAGGTGTGGTGGCTCACATCTCTGATCCCAGCACTGGGCAAGCTGAGGCAGAGGGACTGTTGTAAGTTCAAGACCAGCCTGGGTTACAAAGTGAGCTCAAGGCAAACCCAAACTGCATAGTTAGACCCTGTCTCAAAAAACCACAAAATAAAATAAAATAAAATAAAATAGAAATTTAAATGTAGAATAGAGCTCCAAACTCTGCTCCTGGGCAGTAAGACCACACCCTGCCTCTGGAGCCAGTCTAAGATACAGGAGAGGGACCAGCAGCCCTAAACAGGCCATGCCCAGAGAGCTCCAGGTAGCAAGCAGGGCCCAGAATCCAACCCTGGGCCATGACTGTGTGCTGCAGTGGCATCCCAGCACATGGGGCAGACTACAAACTCTGCTCCCAGGCAGTAAGACAACACCCTGTGCCTGGGGCCAGCCTAAGATGCAGGAGAGGGACTGTCAGCCCTAGCCGGGCCATGCCCAGTGAACTCTGGGTGGCAATCAGCGCCCAGAATCCAACCCTGGGCCGTGACCACATGCTGTAGTGGCATCCTAGTGCATGGGGCAGACTCTGAACTCTGCTCCCAGGTGATAAGACCACGCCCTGCATCTGGGGCCAGCCTAGCATGATTGAAGGACCAAATACTAACTCGAAAGGGAAAAATGGCAAAACAAAAAAGCAAAATGCAATCTCAAACATCTAGTCCACCAGGAGCAAGTACAGGAGACATTGAAATAGAGAACTCCAAAAGTAATACATCAGAAATCTCTAAAAAGATAGCAAGTGAAATAAAAAACAACTCCATGAGGCTATAGAGGAAATCAAATTAGAAATACTCTCCCATGTAAAGATAGAAATAACTACCTTAGTAAAGGAGTTGTTGAATGCAACTAAAGAAGATATAGAGAAAAAAGTACAGGAGCATGGGAAACTGATTGAAACCTTGAATGAACAATATAGAAAACAAGCAGAACTCAAGAAACAAACTCAAAGAGACATCCAAGAAACAAAAAATTCTATTGAAAGCATGCAAAACCGCTTAAATAAAGCTGAGGATAGGACTTCAGACCTTGAGGACAGGATCGCAATTCATGATCAGGAAAGGATAGAACTTTTAAAAATAACAAAACAGCATGAAATGACAATCCAGAAGTGTCAACATGATGCCAAGAGCAACAATATAAGATTAATGGGCATTAGTGAAGATGGAGGAGACAATGCAAATAATATAACTAAACTATTCACAGAAGTAATAGCAGAAAATTTCCCAAACATGGGAAAAAATTTGATATGCAGATAAGTGAGGTATATAGAATGCCAAACAGTCACAATCAACATAAACCCACAACCAAACACATAATAATTAAGATCGCAGACATACAGCATAAAAACAGAATACTAAAAGCTGTTAAAGAAAAGACACAACTCACCCATCAAGGAAAGCCCATTATCATCACAGCAAACTTTTCAGCACAAACCCTCAAGGCAAGAAGAGCTTAGAATGAGGTATTTCAAGCCCTGAAAGAAAACAACTTTCAACCTAGACTGATGTACCCAGCAAAACTTTCATTCAAATTTAATGGAGAGATAGGGATTGCAAGATGGTCAACTGAGTGGTGCCATGATAAAAGAGCCTCTGTGAGAAAAATAAAAAATAAAAACAACTCAGACACTGGAATCTGGCAACATGGAGAAAGCGAGACAAAAGGAGAGGAATTCTCACAACCCAGGAAGGAACTGAGGAAAAAGAAAAAGAAAAAAGAAAGAAGAAGAAGCATGGACAGAGGGCTGGAGCTGGGCAAGCCCTAATCACCGTATTGGTACGTCTTAGAGTCAGGTGACTCACGATTGAGCTGAGATCACAGCCCTGCCGAGAGCGGGGGTTGGTGAGCTCCAGACCCTCAGCTGGAGGAGGCGCTGTGACAGGGAGTGGAAACAGCCAGTTGAGCTGCATGAACTTTGGCGAGTGATGGGAACTGGAGTCCCCAGATTAGGAGAACTGGCTGGGCGACATTTTGGAGTTGAGCAGGGCCGGCTTGAATCAAAACCTGAGGCAGCATCTGCAGATGACTCCTAGTCCAAAGCAGATTGGTGGGATCTGCTCGGGCAGGGCCACGCCCCTGGTTGAAACCCAATAGCCGGGAATGAGGCTTTTCTGGGCCAGTGGCATCCCCAGGGAACACACAAACTTGGTGAAGCATAAACTGGTTGACTGGCATAGGGGAAGGAGCCAGCTCTCAGCCTGCAACTCACAGATCCGCAGCAGACTGGGGGTGATACTTCCCTAGCAAGTGTGCTGCAGAAAAACTGTAAGCAGTTACGAAAGGCCCAGAGACCTCCACCACCTACCTGTCTGAAGGGGACAGGAAACATGACAAGACAAAGAGCAAAAGGTCCCTAACTGCGGAACCAGGGAAAGTGAGTCTAACAGAGGTAAATGCAGAGGAGGTTGAGAGCAGCAAACCTGTAATGTCAGAGACAGCCTCATCGGAAATAAAGAAATACCTCCATGACCTCATCGTCCAATTTAAATATGAAATTCTAACTCAGGTGAAGCAAGATATAAGAAGATTAATAAAAGAAGTCCTGGGTAATCCTCAAGTAGACACAAATGAAAGAATAGAGGAACCCAGAGAAAGGAGAGAAGCCTTTGATGAAGAATATAAACAAAACCTAGAATATATGAAACAGATCCAAAGAGAATATCAGGAAATTAAAAACTCCATGGAAAGCTGGCAAGACTTTTTAACAGAAACTAAAGACAAACTTTCAAAACCCTGAAGATAGATTTGCAAAGTATGATCATGAAAGGAAGGATCTCTTAAAAATAACAAGGAACCAGGAAGCAACGATACAAAGGCTAGAAGATGACAATAGGATTTATAACCTAAGAATAAAATATGTGAATTAAGATGCAGCAACAAATACAAATGAAATAAAAAGTCTGTTCACAGAAATAATTAAGGAAAACTTCCCAAACATAGGTAACGGAAGTGAAGTTCAGATACAAGAGGCATACAGACCTCCAGCCAGCTACAACCCAAACAGATCTACACCCAGACATATAATAATCAGGATCCCAGAAATTCATCACAAGAACAGAATATTAAAAGTGGTCAGAGAAAGGAAACAGATTACCTATAAAGGAAAACTCATCAAAATCACAGTGGACTTCTCAATGCAAACCATCAAATCAAGAAGAGCTTGGAGCAAAATATTCCAAGCCCTGAAAGAAAATAAGCTCCAACCCAGAATGATGTACCCTGCAAAACTGTCTCTCAAAATTAACGGAGAGACAAGACATTTCCACAACAAAGAGGAACTGGGGGAGTTTGTGACCACCAATCCAACCCTGCAAAGAATACTGAAGGACATTCTAGAGAGAGAGAAGAAGATCACCAGGGTTCCAGGAATAATGGCAGAAAGACCTCAAAGAAAGGGGCAGACAGTGCAATGAAGGAGAAAAGTAAACAAACAACGACAGAAAAATAGCATGGCAGAGATAAGACAGAGAAGATTGGTTATATCACTGTTTTATCTTGACTGATTTTATTTGAATCTGGTATGCTTGAGAGTGTCGAGTCTGAGAGTAGGGGCAACTACTCTGAAGATGACAGGATTCAACAGGATACCCATTCTGGTTTGATTGTTAACTGCCTTTGAAGTCCTATAATGTCTCTAATGTTTAGATTTTATTAATAGTGTAATGCAATGCTAAGTTTATACTATATTTGATGATATAGACAATTTTATTGAAAATAACAAGAGACTCATAGTGACTACCGTAGA
>PVLA01013733.1:0-35049 GCA_004027455.1 Hydrochoerus hydrochaeris | reverse complement strand
AAGGGATGCAGAGCCAAGAAGCTTTGGGGCCACCAGCCCTGCACTGGGCCCTCGGCACATGGGGCACATCTGTTCCGAGGCTCACGTTGGGCTGGGCTTTCACTCTGAGCAAATGAGATGATTTTGAGGCTCAGTCCTGTGACCATTTGCATTTCATCCAGTTAGCAGAGTGGAGAGCTGCTGTTGTAGTGGTTGATGGCACGGTTCTCTCCCTGCCTCTCCCCGCGTCTCCCCCAGGGTGTGTTGTCTTCTTTGCTCTGTACAAATCCTCTGGCTGCGAGGGTGGGGGTGCACTGTCAGTGGCAGCAAGCTGGGGGCGTGGGGTGCTGATTGCCATCCCCCCGGAGTCCCTTGAGAGTGGCGGTCATGCTGTTCATGGCCGAGCTCCAGGTGAGAGTTGAACTGCTCTGGCACAGCTGAGATGTCACATGGGCACAGTCACCCTTCTCGTGGGCAGCACGGTGCAGAAGCCCTTTTCCTGGCTGTGGGTATCAGAAATGCTGCTTCTACACGTGTTTAATGTGTTTGGGATAAAATGAAAGATTTTTCTTCATCCTTTTTCTTTTCTAAGTGCTGGGACTTGAACCCAGGACTTCAGTTCATGCCAAGCCAATGTTGTACCTCGAGGTACCCTTCTGGCCCTAGCTTTCCTTTTGCAGAGGGTTGTCACACGCGCGGGGAGCCTGAGACTGCACACGGGCGAAGTGCGGGCCCGCGTCACGTCTCCTTCCGTCCTCCCAGCTGCAGGTGGCGTTCCTGGCTTGCGTGTCCCCTGCAGTGTGAGGGGCGGGTTAACTGAGGCTCGTTTCATCTCCCTTCTTAGAGCCTTTATCACGTGAAGATAGGTCTGCGCAACTGACACCGGATCAGTCATTGCGCGTTTTCCAGCGTATGTCTTTCCTGATTTGCACTGGGAGTTAAACGCGGGGCCTCCACACTGAGCTACGTCCAGCCTTTCTTTAACATCTTATTTTGAGGGCCAGGGTCATAGGTCAGCAGCACAAGCACCTGCCTGGCAAGTGCAGGGTTGTGAGTCTGATCCCTGGTACCATAAAAAAGAAAAACAGAGACAAAAACAAAAACAACAAAACCAAAAACATTCCTTTTGAAAACAAGTCTCACTAAATTGCCCAGACTGGGCTCAAACTTGCGACCCTCCTACCTCAGCCTCCTGGAGAGCCAGGATTATAAGTGTGTGTCCCCACACCTGGCTTGTCTTTATATTCAAAGTGAATTCCCTATAGAGAACACATAGTTCCCTCTGGCATTTCTACCCATCTGCTCCTGGATTCTCCATCTTTGGATTGGTGTATTTATTTATTTATTATTTTATTTTATTTAAAGAGAAAAAAAGCAAAACAGAAAAAAAGGGAAGAAACAATACAGAATTTCAAAGAAAAAAACCGTAAGAAATCACTAGTTGATAAATTACATATTGTCTTCTTAGATACAGTTATTCATGTTACAAAATTAAAGCATACAAGGTGGACATTCAAGCAGTGAGGCTGCAGATAGTTCTGTTCAATGATCCAGCAAAAACTTAGCAACATGGTTATCAACCCTACACACTTAAACATACATGCAGTTATATCCTTTAGAGCGCTTTCTTTTCCCCCTTTTGCTTTGCAAGTCCATTATCTATTTGGTAATATCGTGTTTCAGCTTGCTCAGTACCTTACTGATCTGTTTTGTTGTTGTTTACTTTTTATTTATTGATTTTAATTTTTTATTTATTTTGAAGGTATCAAAATACAACAGAACAAGACGGAACAAAGCCAACTGAGACAGTGCAGTGAAATTGGTACAGAAACCTCAACAGGTTACTGGCATAACAGTAATCGGTACCACAGCATATCCCGTTATCTTCACAACAGTTGTTCTTTCAATCAGGTATAGCCAAATCAGAAGAAATACAGGACATTCTAAACTTATCAAAACAGAACATTGAATAGAGCAATACCATTAATCAGAACAAGCAAATCAGTGATGACAATATTTGCCTTCAAAGAGATAGTAGAAGCAAATCCTCCCTATTTACTACATTGCATATGGTCAAGCTCTCTAGAGATGTCTAGATCTCTGGCTCTCACTTGCTAATGGAGGGGCAGGGTTGATTCTCAGACAGCTCGCTGTAGGCTCCTGGGAGCTGCTGAGTGATTCTTCGCCTGCCTCATGCCAGGGGCGCTTACCGAGAGGGCGGGCAAATTGCCTTTGTGTGCTGCGAGTCCCTCCAGGGCCGGAGCTCTGGGGTTGCTGGTTCTCCTTCAGCTCAGGCCTGGGCTACTTACTAAGATGTATGTGGACCATTGATATTCCAAATGATTATCGGCATCATAGGAACAATATCTACCACATTTATTACTGTTTCCTACTGGCTGCCACTGGGTTCCGCTCCCAGCTTAGGCTCTGATGAGTTATTTCCCCTGGGCAGATGTAGTCAGAAGAACAAAGTTCTCGGGGGGGGGGGGGTATTTCACAGTGGCTCCACCCCTCACCGAAGCTCGAGGGGATCAGCATGTGCTGCTGGAACCTGGCAGAGCGTCTGGAGGTGAAACTCAGAAGCACAGGAGCCTTGTTGCAGTGCAGCTGCAGTGGAGCCGCAGTGCAGCCACAGTGCAGCGCCCGCTGGAGGCTGCGACTCCTGGAGTTGTCTGCACCTGCGCCGAGCCTCCAGCTGTCGGTCAGTGGTAGCTCCAGCCACCGCTTTCCTGTCCTGCCCTGGTCCCTGCATAAGTCCCCAATTCCGTGTGCTGGGAACCTGGGTCCTTCCCTGTCTGCCTCCAGCTTTTTCAAGGGGAGGGGGGAGTGGGTTTTAAAGGTTGCTTGTTTTTCCGTTTGTTCAGCCTTTTATGTGTTGGGATGGAGTGGTGCCTTCCAGACTCTTCACCTGAAGAACCGGAAGCTGAACGGAACCAGCGCTGTCTGTTGAAGGCACTTTACCCCTTCCTCGAGTTGCTTCTGCATCTTTATAAAGAATATATTGATGACTTGTGTGGAGGTCTATTTCTGGACTCTGTAACATGTCTCAGTGGCTTTTTATCATGTCCACCATTTGTCCAGCGCCTCACTGTCTTGTGTACGTAGCTGTAGTAAGTCTGCAAGTCAGGGATGACCGTCTCCACAGAACTCTGCTGAGACTTGAACCCATACCCGCTGAGTGTGGCTCAGTCTGGAGACATTGACATCTGAACTACACTGATTCTTGCAATTCATGATTATGATGTGCCTTCATTTGCTTAGGTCTTCTTTGATTTCTTCAAAAACATGTTCCTATAATATTTATCTCTAGGTTTTTGTGCATCATAATGCTTTTAATTTAAATTTCTCATTAGTAATAGTCAGTATACAGAAATAGGATTGACTGGTTTTTAAAATAAAAGTTGACCATTGTGAGTTTAGAAAGTCTCCAAGGCAACCCTCAGCTTTAGGAATCCACTAGAAGGACTCGTAGAACTCCACAAAATTGCCACATTTATGGTTTATGGTTTGCATAGTGACAATTAAAATCAGCAATGTAAAAAGGCAGAAATTAGGGGCGTCAAGGACAGACACCAGATTTCCCTTTCTGGTGGATGTGTAGGAGCAGGACATCTTTCTCTCAGCAGTAATGCGTGGCGATGTGCAGAGTCTCAGCAGCCTGCGTCTTGGCATCCAGAACTTTCCTAGGAGATCGGCTGTGGCAGGGCTGCCTTTGGTGCTACTCCCACAGCGGTCAGGCTACTCCGGCTGGCTCAAGAAGCCACCACCAGTCACATCACTAGCACAGACACCCAGCACGGCAGTCAACCCTGGACTAAGTCACACGGTTCAGGTCAGCTGTTGGGGTGGCCCAAGATGCCCAAATGAGCCAGGAGGACACTGCTGCCAGGCAGGGCACTCCAGGGGCTGGGAGGGTATTGTCCAGGGGCTGGGAGGTTTATCCTTGCCAGGCCAGGATTGTGAGCATTTTCTTCATGTGCTTACTGGCTCTTTGTGTCTCTTTGGAGAAGTCTCTGTTTAGATCTGTTACCATGTTAAAGTTGTTGCTTCATATATATGTGTGTGTGTGTATATATATATATCTCATGGAATTGGAGGAGTTCTTTCTGTATCTGTGTGCAGGTTTCCTGACAGATTCATGGTTTGCCAATAGTTCCTGCCATCATGTATATCAGTATTATCTTTTTACTTTCTTGGTGGTATCTTCGGAAGTGTGAAAGTTAAAATTTTTTTTTCTTTTCCTGCATCTGGGATCAAACTCATGACCTCAGGATTACCAGGGCAGGCCCTTAGACAGCTGAGCTAAACCCTGGAGCAGAAGTTAAATTTTGATGAAGTCCAGTTTATCTCCTTTTCTTTAATTCCTTGGGTGGTCTAAACGATGATTTATTATATAAATTTAATTTTTTTAATAGATAGAAGACGCTTTAAATTATATCCCTCATTTCAAGGGAGCCTTGTCAGATTCAAACAATTTGTCATGCATCTTTTTCTGTTTGTGTTTTGGGGTGGCAGGAACTGAACTCAGTCTTGTGCTTGCTAGGCAGGTGCTTCTGCTGCTGACCTACTTCCCCGGCCCCTGGCGATTTGCCCCTGCCATCTAAACTGCCAAATATCTGAGCATAGAATTGTTCATGGGGTTTCCTTGCTATATGTTTAATGTCTGTGGAGTCTGTAGTGATTTTCTCTTTTTCTCTGTTTATTCCTCTTTCTTGGTCAGTCTGTTTAGAGATACTCTTTTTTTTTTTTTTTCCTGGCAGAGGATCCAACTTACTTTATAGGAGAAAATTTCCTTCCAGTTCCCTAGAACTTCACCTGTGCCTTGGATGTCGTGGGTTTTCTCCACTGCTGGTCGCACGGCAGGGCCGTGGTGCGTCTGCGCTTGCTGAGCGGGTTCCTGCTTCTCCCCTGCTCCGCGGTGGGACGCGTGTGCTCACCTGTGCCACGCTCGCACCTGGGGTTTGCACCTGTGCAGCCCAGCAGGTGAGCAGACCGGAGCGCACCGCGTGTGACCCTGGTTCCGGCAGCGGATGTCCCCGCGGTGCCGTGTCCGTCCGAGCGGGCAGGAATGTGGGATCCATGCTGTTGTCAGCTGCTTAAAGCAGCCATGGTCCTGGGAACGGCTTCGACTGGGATCCCCCAACGTTAAACTTGGAGGAAGAATTTTAGAAACTTGTTTTTGTTTCTGTTTGTTTACTGAAGAGACAGGGTCTTGCTCTGTTGCCCAGGCTGCCCTCAAATCCCAGGGCTTCAGGAACCCTCCTGCCTCAGCCTGGGACTTGAGGCGCACATCCTGACAACATTTTGTGTGCCTGGTACAAAGGCAAGGCCCTCAGTCTGGTCTGTGGAGCAAACTCGGGTGGAGGGGAGGGAGTGCCTTCAGTGTGTCAGCGGGGTGCCTCTCGCCTCAGCACCCCAGCACAACCTCCCTTTGTACCCTCAAGGGACTCCTTCCTGTTCCTGCCCCGGGTGCAGCTGCTGTTGTGGCCCCGTCTTCAGCAGGAAGCTCTGCGCCTGGCCTAGGGCTCAGCGCGCAGGTCCACCCTGCCCGGGGTGGGGGGACCCCGCTCCCTTCTCCTCTGAAGCTCCGATGGTCTCAGCCTGTGACCTCTGACACCGCCGTCCTTTGGGTGTCAGCAGAGCTCTCCAGCGAGGTGTCTTCTGTCCACGTCACATGCGACCCATAGGTGACAAGAATAAAAACAGCGCAAATGTGACACACCCTGGGGAGGAGGGGGAGAGAGAGAGACAGAGTCAGAGACAGAGACAGAGACAAGGGCCGGGGGCTTAGCTCAGCGGTTCAAGCACTTGCTTTAGGTGCAAGGTTGTGAGTTCGATCCCCGGTACCAAAAAAAAAAAAAAAAAAAAAAAAAAGTCAGAGACAGAGACAAGGAGAGACAGAGAGACAGATAGAGACAGAGACAAGGAGAGACACAGAGACAGAGAGAGACAGAGTCAGAGACAAGGAGAGACACAGAGACAGAGACAGAGTCAGAGACAAGGAGAGACACAGAGACAGAGACAGAGTCAGAGACAAGGAGAGACACAGAGACAGAGAGAGACAGAGTCAGAGACAAGGAGAGACACAGGGACAGAGAGAGACAGAGTCAGAGACAAGGAGAGACACAGAGACAGAGAAACGAAGACATAGAGAGACAGAGAGACAGAAGAGACAGAGACAGATGCAAGGAGACAGAGACAGAGAGAGACAGGAAGAGAGGGAGAGAGACTGAAGCCTGCGAGGGGCGCCCCGCTGTCTCCAGCCCTCACCCGGGGCCTGCTGTCCCCGAAGCCAGCGCAGGACAGCTGTCCCGGGACCCACCCCGGCATCCCGTAGGGCACAGAGGGGTGCGCTCAGAGCTGGGAAATGGCACAGCCGCTGCAGGACGTCCATGCATGTGGGGAGGCTCCGGTTGCAGGCTGTGGCCACCTCTACTGCTCCCTCAGCCCGCCTACTGGCCGCCCCACCCCCTCCCAAGGGCATCAGTGTCACCTCTGTTGTTTGGTCACAGCAAGCTCGTCCAACCTGAGGCACAGGTGCACGGGCTCCCCCCCTGCCTCTGGCACTGTCCCTGTCCTTGTCTCTGTCCTGCCAAGGGCCACCTCCCCATGTTGCAGCATTTCCAGGGTCCCCAGGGCCTGTGCTGTTTTCCTGCCTTGATTTCTTCATAGTCCTTGTGGCCAAATTACCTTTTCACCGCAGCCCTCTGCCCGCGGAATGCAGACCGGACATGTAAGAGACAGGACCGAGCTCGTACTGTCCAGCAGCAGCGGGCGAGCAGCCGTGGGATGCGGCCGTAGGGAGTTGCTGAGTGAATGAGCGATCTTCACTCAAGCCGAAGATGCCGAGTCTCACTCAGCGAGGGTGGCAGCCGGGGCCGCAGCGCCTCCTGCTGCCCTGCTCAGCGCCTGCTCCCCGAGGGTGTCTGTGTGTGGAGTGGGGGGCTTTCTACAACAAACGAGGTCTTGCTCTGGCCTCTGCTCCCCCTAAGCCCTTGGGCGTTTCTGTTCCGGGTGCAGGTCTGGCTGTCCCCTGGGGGGTGCGTGGACACAGCCCCTCCCTCACCCGGGTCCCCTTGATCATGTAGTGAGCGTGGCATCTGCCTAGAGGGATGGTAGTCACGGAAACCTTCCCAGGAAAGATTGTGTCAGGAATGCTGTGGAAAATTAGAGCTCAGGTCCTGGGAAAATAAATATAAAGGGCACAGAAGAAGACACCCCGGTCTTATTTTCTAACACTGCTCTCCAGTGAAGTCGACCAGGGCTCCTCGGAGCGGGGCTTTCGTGGAGGGGCCGAAGGTACAAAGCCTGAGGTACAGAAACGTAAAGAATGCTCGAAAAACCAAACCAAACCCAGAATGATGGGGAAATGTCACGGGGAAGCTGGGACCACTGGAGACTCTGCAGGGCCAACAATTTTAAAAGATGAGCAACAAAATCAATAAAGAAGCACTGGGTTAATATCCAGAGTATAAATATGCAGGGAACCACCTCTACTGACACAGGTAAATACTTGGATAAATACCTAGAGGTGACTAGATCAGTGTTCCACAGAGACAAATCCCGCAGCCTTAGGGTGGACGCTCTGTGCTCCAGGAGGGAGGCAGGAACACCCCGATTCCTAAGTGTGGGCTGCACATCAAAGCTCCCCTTAAAGACAGGGGAAAAAGATCACTTTTCGGCGGAGAGACTGAACCACCTCAGCCTGGGGCCCAGGTCCCCAGTGCCACAGACAGTCTTGGCAGGAACTGGTGAAAGTGTCCTTTTCTGGGGTCCCCCCACCAGCCCTGTAACCCCAGCCTAGTCCAGTGAAGCGTCGGGGTCTCACAGCTGAGATGCTGGGACTAAAGGGGGTGTGGTAGCCGCGTAGGGAAACGCATGGGTCAGCCGTGGAAGTTAGTTGATAACCACGCATGAATATCAGCTTCCAGCGGTCACAGGTGAACCCTGCCGGAGGGAATGGAGGGGAAGGTGACTCGAGGCAGAGTTACGTGGGAGCCGCCTGGCATGTCGCAGAACTTTTCCGGGACCCCAGGGCCCTGCTGAAACGATCCGCTTACGGGAAAGTGGGCAAAGCTGTGGTATTTTTGTCTTGCAGCTTTTGCAAAAAGAGAGTAGTTGCAAATCCAGAAGGACAGGACCTGTGTTTCTGTGCAGAAGGAAAGGAGGAGGGAGACGGGACTCGGTCGGGAGCAGGCTGGAGCCAGGTCTGTCCAGTGCCCTTGCTCCTCGCGGGGGAAGCCGGAGCTCGGCACAGCCGTGACGACAGAGCCAGGCCAGGCGCTTCCTCCACACGGAGTGTGCGCGCGCGTGTTTGCACCGTGCCTGCACACACGAGGGACCCACAGCCAGCAAGTGTAGAGTAGTGAAACAAGTGTGTGAAGAAAGAAGGGGCCGTGGCTACCGTACCCCGCAGGAGACAAGCCGCAGATGGTGGATCCTGCCACGCCGTGATGTTTGCTATGCAGGTAGGGAAGTGAGGTTTTCTCATATTTCCAAAGAAGCCGCAAATCCAGATTTTTTGAAAAAGTCTATTTCTTTCTTTCCTCTATGGGTCCCCATTTGCAGTCTTAATGTGCACACAGCTTGAGTGAGCGGGCGCGGGCACCCGACACATCCTCCTTCCTTCTCCGCCCCCTCTCCCCGTCCTCCCCTCCCTGTCCTCTCCAGAAACGATTCACCTTCCCGTTCCGATTCTCTCCCTTTCGTGTGGCTCTTTATCTGCACTCTGGGCCTCATTCAGGAGGAGCCAGGCGCTATGTCAGCGCCTGCGTCTGCTGTATCGCACTCTGCATGGTGGTCTCACCGAGGGCTCCTTCCCAGCCTGGGCTTCTGGCTCAGATGGCTTCAGATGCATCTCGTCCCTGGATGGGAGGAAAAATCCTTCCGTCCCGACACCCTGCAGAGCCACACGCTGTCACTTCACAGTGACGCCCTGAGCGGCCGAGCTCGCGGGCCCCAGCATGGCTGTGTTGGGAGAGGCGGGGCTTCCGCTGTGCATCTTGAGCCGGTCCTTGAGCAGAGCTGGAAGGTGCCACTGGTGAGTCGCATGCGCAGAGTTCCAGGGTTAGAGCACCCAGTGTGACGGGCAGCTACATGAGGATGTGTGGGGAGCAGGAGCAGACGCTTGGGCTGGAAACTGGGCTTGGACCCCAGTTACAACGGGGCTGGTTGTGGAACGTGTCCCCAGCTCCTCCTGGAGGAACAGAAATAGGAAGTTAGGGTGAGAACTTCAGCATTGACACCTGCACTTCCGAGGGGGGCGGGGTGGGGCAAGGCTCAGTGAATTAACACCCTGGGTCTACTTAGGACAGCTGGGTTCAGGTGACAGAGGCCAGGAACCCCAGTTGGCCATGGAGTGTGTCTGCACAGCCCATGGTAGGTAGGTGTTCTGCAAACGTTCTGGCTGGGAACAACTCCCAGGGGCACCGCTGCTTCCTCCTGATAAGAACGTGCTGTGTTCCTCAGCACCCTGCTTCTCTCTCGCACTTCTGAACTCCCCGAGGATGATCGAACTGATCCAGCTCAGATGAAACGGCCAGGCCCGCCCAGCCCTGCACCCAGCGCTCAGCGCTGATCTGTGACGTGAGATTAGGTTGCAGACCTAGAAACAACAAAATGGAAAAGGGTTTATTTTGGGGTGACATTTTCCCCTCTGCTTGCCTGTCCTTATCCCTTGGCATTCCTGGCATCCTTTCCCCTAAATTCTTGTTCACAATTTTTATTTGAAACTCTCAGCTTCCACTGGGTCACTGGATGAGCCATTTCTCAGTAAACAGCAGCACTGTATTTCAGACCCTTACTGTGCTAATGCTGGCATTTCATCGGCCCCAGAGGGGCTGAAATAACTACTGCCCGCATCACCACCATCTCCAAGGAGATCAAATGTCATTTCTGGGACTCCTGGCGAGTTCCGCATGGGTAAAGTATGAGTGTCAGAGGCCAGGCCGCCACGCCGCCGTGTTTAGAGTGGGATTTTGCTCATGGCTGGTGTCTTTGTGCTGCCATCTTTTGCTTTATTTTGCCTTGTGAGGCAGCTCAGAGGACTCTAATCTTGTGTACATCATAGAAAAGAGTGTTTATTAATAACAGTGACTATTAGCAACCCTGATAAATGAACAGTAAATCACCCTTCCCAAACCCTTATTCTCTTCCCAAATAAGGAAACAGGGACAAGTTTTTATTTGAATGACAGGGATATAGCACTGGGAAACTGGTATCCCATAGGGCTTTACCATTAAGATTTATAACGAAACCCCCATAATATGTGTGATGGACTTAGCAGGAAGTTAAGCAGTGAACGTCTTCATATCCAAGTGAGTGTTCTCTACCCAAGGAATCAGCATGAGGGAGGGCCCTACCCTTATTGCTAAAATGTCCAGAATGTTTCATCATCATTAGATAATTTTAATCACTCACCAAGGATTAGTCAAAGTCAACTGAGTGATGTCAGCTGAATAAACTGCATGACTGAGACAGCCAGTCATTGTTTAGGGGTAGAAAGAGGGATGAGAGAAAAACGAGATACTATTTCTCCTGTGGTTCTAAACCCGGCTTCCTGGGCAGCAAGGGCACCCAGAGGCGCTCCAAGGGTGTCCTGGTCGGGGGCCGTAGGGAAAGACAGCTCGCTCGCAGTGCTCGACCAGCAGGCGACGCGGGGCTGACGGGCTCCGTATTTTGCGGCCTGACTTCCTTTGTGGACAGGTTTTCTATTCTTGGGTTGACTGCTCCTAACTTTGCTCCACGCCTGGAGAAGCAGATGAGGTGGGTACAGCATTCGCGCCTGCTGTGTGCTGGGGTCTGGGAACAGGATGCAGAGCATGGTGGACTTGGGATGGAGACCACTGTGAGGCAGCTCTGAGCAGGATTTAAAATTAACTCATTGGCTTTCTCTGTGTATCTGTGAGTCTGTCCTAGGCCTAGGCCCCTTGTCTGGAAATGGGCAGTGGATTCATAGTAAGTGACCCTCTATGAGTCACCGGTCCAGACTGAGGACTGAAGTGGCCCATGATGCCCTGAGGCAAGATAAGGCCACAGCTGAGGACACCTGGCTCCAACCCAATTAAGCAGATAGAGACTGCAGCTGCAGGCATCTCACTCCTGCTATAAATGTCATCATGGAGATAAGGCCGTTCTCCTAAATTGGAGAAGTCTTTGAAGTGATTCCCAAGATCCTGCTCAGTTCCTGTGCTTTCCTGCATCCCTTCCCTTTGTTTGAAACCTAATAAATATGGGCCACCCAGAGCAGCTCTTTGCCTCAGCCCCAGAGTCTTGAGCTCTGCTAGAGCGTTTGACCCTCCTGGAGCCCTAAAATCACACCACTTGTCTCATTTATTTAAGCTGTTGCCATACACTCATTTGGGAGATTGGGGATCCTGGCCAGGTCCCTGATAGACTTGGTCCCTGCCCTTGAGAACTTGTTAGAAGACTCTGGGTCCAGGTACGAAACCGTGAGCAGCAGGTCTTTGAGGTAGATTGATTGCCAGCCACTGCTACTGGCCGAATACCCACAGCCTTTCCTTAAAACACTGCAGGGACAGCACTGCAGTCCCAGGAAGCACAGGGCAGTGCAGTCAGCTGACGGCCCAGGGCCTGCACCTTGACAGTGTTTGTGCTGCCCATGGCCCTGTGTCCCAAGGCCTCTGCCCATGTGGCCAGCGAAGAGTAACCCTGCAAACCTGTTGTCCCTAAAGACCTTTGTCTGAGTCTTTGGCAGACAAACGGAGTCATGTTTTTCACAAACAGAATATTATCACAAAGGACCAAAGCCAGGGGAAGAAAAGACTATGGCGAGGGACTAAGTTGAACTTTTAGCTTTCAGAGGAGACTTAACACTCTAGGGATTTAACATCAAGTTATTTATCTCTGGTTGTCATCAGAAGTTGGGATGCACTGACTGACACACCCATGTTTATTAAGGACCTATCATGTGCTGAACGGTGCGCTGAGGGTTGGGTACAACAGAAAACCAGTATCTTCTGCTTTAGTTGGGAGACAAATAGCCATGTAGGTGAACACAGAACTAAGTGGGGGCCGAAGGCAGCAGGTGTGTGTGTGTGAAGGTGTGGTATAAGTAGAAAGTGGACAACAGTTGTGAACAGAGATTTACAGGCAGCAGGAGCAGCTTGGGGACAGGGAATATGTGGGTGTGAATAAATTTCACATTGTGGACAGTTTCCAAAGTCTCAAAGAGAAACATACAGTCCCACGATACTAGAGCATCTCATCGCTTCTCTTCCGTCTGGCCAGAAATGTGTCAACGGAGAAGCTTGGAAGAAGTCCATCCCATCACTTTGGTTTATAAGCAAAGCACCCAAGACACTTCCCTACAGCCTGAACTGGGAGCGTAAGGGCTCTTTTTTTTCAATCATCCCAGACAAATCTGCAAATTTACGCATCATAGTAAGATGTGTTTTTCCACCTCTGTGCATTACACCATTATACCGTGTGACTCAAGGATAAAGAGCAGCTCAAGTCTGCAGCACATCACATTCTCCCGGGCCTTTGTTCAGAAGCAGAGGTGGGCGGAGGACAGAGCAGCAGCACATAGGGTGGGATGGGGAGGCAGAGCTGCTCGGACTGCGCTGTAACTCAGAAACCGGGCCATCGTGGTGGGGGACGGCTGGTGAAGGAAGTCACGGTGAGCTTTCTCTTCCCACTTTTCCCCCTATGCGACTCACCCTGTTCCTCATGCCATTCAGCTGCCACTATATGAAAAAATGTCTTAGTCACTTTTCTTTTGTTGCTGGGACAAAATACCCATGCCCAAAATGAAGGAAGGAAAGGTTTGTTTTGCTCACTGTTTGTGGAGGTTTCAGTCCATACTCAGCTGGCTCCAAGGCAGCGGTAACACTCCAAGGCAGCAGCCAGAACTAAAAGGGGCAGAGCAAGCATCTTCTCCTCCCTTGTGTTGTGCACAGGCCACCTCCCACCCCATCCAGGGCTGGTATAGCTCACAGAATGTCCTGTCCTCCTCTTGCACAGGCTGAGGATGTTTACAAAGTAAGAACCCTGGCTCCCTGCTGAGTCTCTTAATTAAACTCCCACACTGCTCAAGTTGATACAGTGTATCAACCATAATAGAAAGGTACTGTATATTTTCCTCTTTTTAGAGAGCCAAACTCTCTTTCCCACCAGAGCTGCTTAGACACAGGAAACGTGTCCTCTGACCTGTGATGATAAGTGGTCCTTCTCACAGAGTCCCATGCGCTGGGCTCCGGGAGGATGGCGAGGATCCCACACTCATCCCCAGATACTGCAACTCAAGCCTGGGTTCCCTGTGCTCAGTGAGCTCCTTTCGTAGGTAAGAAAAGGCATGGCTGTTCCCATACAGACTCTCACAGGAAAAAGGGACTGCAGTTAGCGCCCATCCCAAAAGTCAGTGAGCCCAAAGAACATGCGGCCCTCTGACTCCACGCCCTAGAGGTGGCAGTGCTCAGTCTCCCATGGCAGTGGTTCTCTTGGTTTGGTGTTTTTGGAGACAGAGTCTTGCTGTGTAGTCAAGGCTGGCCTTGAACTCACATCGATCCTCCTGCCTCAGCCGCCCAAGCACTGGGATTATCGGCAGCCAGTTCTCTTGGGATGGAGGTGGGGTCCATCCTTCTTGAGCCCCCATGAAGCTAATGCTGTCCCGATTGCTTTCTGTGTTCCTGGACGGTGCCAGGAACTGCACGGGCACCGTTTGTAACACTGGTGTGGGGTCACTAAGGGGTCACGGTGTGTGTCTTACATAGTCAGGAGCCTGGCGCGAGGCCGTCTGGCAGAGCATGGGGATCCGCTCTGGCTATTCAACACCAAGCCCACTGCATGACAAAATGTGTCATTCTCGCTTCCCCTCTGCATACTTGAATGCGCCTCTCGGCCTCTCGGCCCAGCTTTGCATTCCTCTCTTGCAGGGTGATGCTGGGACAGATTTGGTAAAAGTCACCAGAGAGTTACCGATACTGCAGTTAAGACAGAAGCTTCCCAGAGAGACTTCCTCGCCTGTTTTATTAGCGGTGTTTACTTTTAAATATTAATAGCAGCATCTGATTAAAAAATGGAATTAGGTCTGTTTGACCACTGCTTTCAACAGTGACCAACTTTCGTACTCTGGATATTTATTTTACTTAATGTCCCCATCACTTTTCTTGCCTGCATCACAGGGATAAGGGTGGCGATGCCTCCTGCTTAGCATTGATGTGGAGATTAACATAACACATACACTGCTCTCAGCACAACACCCAGTGTTATGATCAATAAATGCTAAGTACTGTTATCTCTTTTTTTTTTTTGCAATAAGTAAAAACCTGTGTGACTGTTCTTTAGTCAGACTTGCCTTATACCACGTTTATACATTTTAATTTTAGATACAAATATGACAGATTTACAGATCCATATTGAATTTCATCATAGGTGAATTTCAGCCAGTTGTTCCCGCTAGAATTTTATTTCTGTCATTCAATATATATCAATAATCCTTTCTAGCTTTTTGTTTCTTCCACCTTGGCAAACGTATTATCGATATCTTGAAGTCATTGCTAGCAAGGATTGAACAGAGAAGCTAATGTTTGTTCCTCTCTGTGTTACTGGATTGTGTGTTTAACAGCTACGCACGGAAGTTTCTGGTGCTTCTCTGTGTGTGTCCTACGCTGGTTGTATTCCCTAGTGATTCTTTTGGGTCTTAAACTGCCTCAGGCTCACGATTCTGCAGATCTCCTGGTACTGAGGGAGCTGAATCTTTTAATAAACTCCCAGGAAAGAAGCCAGCCCACCGGGACTGTGCAGGGACCTCCTCCCACCAGTGTACTGGGCTCTCCGTGGCTCTGTTTTTGTACTCGTGAAAGTGAACAAAAACATTTGCCCTTTCCTTCCTTCTAATGATAGGGTGAAGATGAATTTTGAGGTAAATATTCTTCGAATTGGTGACATACCATTTTCAGAGAAATTTCACCCCTGAGTCAACTAGATTTAGTGAGTGACGTCTCTGAACAAATGCCCCCTAGTCTGGGCATTTGTCACATGCACGTCACCCACAGACCGATGCTCTGTGACAGCCCCGGCGTCTGCAGGCATCCAGTAAGCTCTGGTCCTTCTTTTCCTACTTCACAACCAGCGGAGGAAGGAAGTGGAGGGCTGCCGGAAGCAGGCACGTGGTAGTGTAGGAACAAACGCCTTTTAAAAATCAGCAGAGAGACCAAAGAGTTACACAAATCAGAAACTAAAATAGGACCCAAGTCTGGGACTGCTGAGGGCAGAAGTGGCCTGGGATGCGGCGTAGGCTGCAAGGACGCAGCAGAATGATTACCTGGCGCTGGAGGTGGCGCCCAGCGACCCTGCTCTCCCGCTGGAGTGGTGCATTGCTGCCAGCCGGGCTTTCGCTGCGCCCTCCTGGAAGCAGCGCTGTGCTTTTGCTTCCGAATCACAGCCCCGAGTGCGTTTCACTCCAGAGAAACATGGCTCAGCGTCTGGGGCCGAGCCTGGGGTCCAAGCCCGGCCGGTCCTTTTCCTCCAGAACGTGGATGTGGAGCCCTGCTCATCCTCTTGGGGTACCCAAGCACACACGCCTGCTCTTCCAGTTCTCAGAGGAGCCTGGAGGTGGGTCCCCCGGCCTCCTGGAGACCGGTCTCCCCACCTTCCATTCATCTGGGGCGCACCCTAAAACATGCTGATAAAATGCTCATTTGCTAAGTTAGGTAAAAGTCCTCTCTGGTTGCTCACGACTTGCTATTCACAACTGATACAGAGTCATTAACAAAATGACTCCTTGTTTGTTCCACGTTTAATGATTAGAAGCCACCAGATATTTGTAAAAAAAAAAAAACCCTTAAAAGTATTTCCACACAGCTTTGTTAGAATATAATTGAGGATAACGGGTGTTAGAAGGAGGCGTCCCTACTGAAGGATTCATTGGTTTCTAGTCACACCAAACAGATGACTTGTCACTGTGTACAAACCCAACATGTCTTTACAGCTCGAATGTCGCTGGGGTAACTTGTTCTCTGAGGGCGACTCCGGCTAGCTGCTTGTTAAGGTAACCGCTGCCTCGCAGACTTCCTGAGGACACCTCAAAAGTGAATATGCGTGATTATAGTTGGGACCAAAGCACCTTGAACCTTCCACAGGAATTTCCATCTGTCTGTGTGTACTGTGCTGCTAAGAGCTGGGACAAAGCCGTGAGCCAGGGGAGGACACCCCGGAACCCCTGTGCACCCCGCAGTAGCCTGGCTAGGAGGAGAGGAAGGGAAGGAAGCTGCCTTTGCTGGAGGTGAGCTCATGCCCCGTGTCTGTGGCCTGGCCTCACTCCAGCCTTGAAAACCCAGCCTCTGCCTGTCGCCTGTACCCTGTATGCACTTTACCCGTGCGGTGCTCCCCTTTCAGGGAGAAAAGCTCTCTTCAGCTCCTCGTAGTAGTAACAATGGTGATGATGGCGAGGCTGGCTTGGGGGTGACGCCGACCTTTTTCTAGGAGTTTCGTCTCTTATTTCTCACAGTGTCAAATGGAGCATTTATGTTTTGACTCTAGTTTCCCAGCTGATCGGAGCTTCAGAAAGATTTATAAACATATCTGACTGAAAATGTTGAATTCAACATTCCCAGAATTACCAGGACCTTTTCAGTCATAGAACCCCAAATACTAGGTGGGAAGAGAGCAGCTTTATATCTGACTCCACATCAAAACTGCTCGGGGCGGGAGTCTCCTAAGAAGCAGAGATGCAGGGACAGCTCGAGGCTTCCGGCTGAGGCCGCAAGGCAGCGTCTGTACTAAACTCGCGGCGGAACAGAGATGTTGACATGGGCCGAGTACAAAGATGAGGTGAGAATTCGTGAAGAGTCTGACGTGATTTGTTTCTCTGGTGTGAGAGACCAAAGGGTAAACAAGGAGTGTAATGGAGACCGGGAAGGAGGAAGAGGGTTTTCAAATGGGCTGGGGCACAAGGGAGGGGAAGGGAAGAGGGACAGAAAAGAGGACAGAAGGGAAAAGATGGAAACAGAGCTTCTATGAATGGAGAAGTGGGTGGGGACAGGAAGGACCAAGATATATCATGTTCAGGTACAAGCGCGCTATGATGAGAGTGATCAATATGTGTGATACACATAGACAAGTGTAAAGTTCAATAAAAGATACAATCAGCTGGACACGGTGGTGCTGGCTTGTCATCCTGTCATCCCTGCACTTGGGAGTCTAACGCAGGAGGTTTGCTGTGAGTTTGAGGCTACAAAGTGAGCCCAAGGCCAGCCTGAAACTCATGGTGAGACCCTGTCTCAAAAAAAAGACAAAAACCCCACACATGAGTGTACATGTGGCTGCACACACACAGCACACAAAACACCCCAAGCCGGTCTTCAGAAGGTGACCCCAAAGATCACTTTCCTGAATTTGCATTCAGTCTTCTGCAGCTGTGATCTTGCAAACAATATCAGGGTAAATGTCACCTCACCGACGACCTCTTCCCTTGACCACCTCCGTTTCCTGTCTTCATGCGTGCTACGGTGCTTTCTGTACAATTCTCCACCTTCTATTTCTATCAGTCGCTTTATTGATCTTTCTCCCCGGGCTGACTTTCAGGCATGGTTCTCTCTCACTGTGGCCTCTCAACCCCTGAGAGTGCGCCAGGGACAGAGGCAGGTGGCCTAGGCCTCTGTGACGAATCTGAACGAGCCTGAGTGGACCTGTCACAGTGCCCTCCCCACCCGCTGTCCTGTTTCTGTCCTACAGGAAGTGTGAGGCAGGGCTGAGCACTGTTTGCCGGGCCTTGCTGAAGCTCCCTGGGGTTTCTGGGGAGGTCCCTGGGGAGAAGCTTGCCAGGCCGATGCGGTGCCCATTGTGCCCAGGGCCGCCCGGCCAGCAGCAAGGGTCACAGGCAGGGCAGGGTCCTGAGGAAGTGACCACCTGTCTTCAGTTGGGTCCCCTAGGAACAGGTTTCCAGCATGTCCCGCTGTGGACCTCGGCACCAGGACACATGAGTATGTGCGTCACCAAGCGGGCCCCCGCCTGGGCCGTGTCCTGGCTCTCTTAGACCAGCGTCTTGCGACTGCCCAGGTCACCTAATACCTGGACTTCGAGCTCAGTGGGCTGCTTTCAGGCCATTTAGTCATTTCCTGTGGAGCTCCAGCCCTGCAGAGGCGCTTTTAAAGTGACCTGGGCCATTCTGGATGGAAGACACTGGGATTTCTATTTTTGCTCAGCAACGCAAATGAGAGCGTCTCTGGCAGGACTCCTGCCCAGGACCTGTAGCCCTTGTTGCCCTGGTGCTTCAGAAACAGACCTTTTGAAGCGATGCCTTTGTCACCAGGCGTTTCCCCAGAGAGGGAGGCAGGAGGCTTGGGATCCGCAAGTGCACAGAAGGGAGGAGACCCGCAGGCTGGCGAGGGAAGGGGTGCAGAGGGGAGGACCCGCACCGCTCACACCGCACGGTCGGGAGGGTCAGCGCAGGGCGAGCGGACTCCGGAAAGGGGCTCTTCCCAGGCCTGGCTTTGCTCTGGGGGATCTAGAAAGCACTGTACTTACTTCCTACCGGCTTCTCATGAAGGGTTTCCGTTCCCAGAGGGAACGTGGGGTGAGGCTTCTGCAGAGTGTCTGTCACAGCGGACGGGATTCTGAAGTTCCTGAATCGCAACTCTGTAATTTTACAAATGAGAAAATTAGAGAGGAAAATAAAGTGTAAGATATGCAGTGGGAAGAGACAGAAATGGATTCAAATCTTCCAGCTTTGTACGGACACTTTCCCCAGCAGCATGAAATACTACTCTCCTCCCTGTACTACCTGTACTAGTACTACGATTACTACTGTGGGGACCCACCCAGACGACTCTCCTTGACCCTCCGTGAAGAGGAGCAGCCGTCTCCATCTTGGGTAAACCTGGCCCTGTCTCCCTGTACCGATCTGTGCGGAGCTGGCCGGGCTGCTTCTCTGTCCCTTCATTTGGCTTTAAGCAATGTGAACTGGGCTGGCTGCGGAGCTGATGTGTCACCTCTGGAGCAAGGCGACAGGTCAGTGTTACCCCGCCCAGTGACCCCCCGTGAGCAGGCGGGATGGAGAGCCGTGCTCCGCGCTGTGGGCTGGACGGAGCCGGAGAAAGAGGCTGTGATCTCGCAGGGCAGACAGGATCGTGCATCAGAGCGGGAGCACCGACCTCAGCTGCGACACGCACATGGCTCTCTCTGCATTTCCTGCCTTCTGCAGAGGGGACCTCAGGCCTCCTACCTGGCCCAGCTCACGGTGGTCATGTATTTCCTGCCACTGTCACTGTCACTCATCCCAAGCCACGCCCCTCACGGAGAATTAATAAAATCCAGGTTGGGCCCTGGTTCGTGGCCTTTGCTCTGGTGAACCCTGTCTCTGCTGGACTGAGGACCCCTCAGCTCCCCACGACTGTACACATGTCTCAGAGTCTTTATTCTCACCTTGGGTCGCACTGGAAGTGGTGTATTGGAATAACTCACTAGAATTCCAGTAACTTCTCCATGAGATTGCAAACATAGACCTTCCTGGCCCCCGACGAGGACGGGAAAGCTTCTCTATAAGTACTAGTACTACTACGCTGGTACTGCTACCACTGAGAAAGCCCCTCAGGCAGCCATCGCTCTAAGCGGTCACCTGGTTCACCCTCGTATGCCTTGTGATAACCCAGTGAGTCGCCGTCCCCTGGATACAGATGAGGAAACAGGCACAGAGAGGTCAGCAGGCTTGTCCCCAGGGTTACGTGCAGAAGAGTGACGGAGATGGCATGGCATGACTCACTTTTCAAAGCATCGCCTTGCACACATCAGCTTTACCCCTGAAACTTCTGTCTGACAAGATAGGTAACACATCAGACCTCTTCTGTCGCTCAGGCAACCAGAACATGGGCTTGGGACAGCTCTCTACGCCCCTACAAAGCTCTGTCTAAGGCAGAATGCTTATTGCTGGACGTTTATTGCCACCACTGGGTTCATCCATCATTTTTTTCCTTTTGTCTTTTTGAGACGAAGCCTCGCTATGCAGTTCAGGCTCACTTTGTAGCCCAGGCTCCGTTTGTGTCTTCTTGGTTCAGTTTTGGTAACTCATGTTTCTAGGAATCTGCCCATTTCTTCTGTGTTTTCCCTTCTATGCAAATAAAGATTTTCCAAGAAGGTGTTGGTGATCTGAATTTCCAGAGGGTCTGTAGCGATTTCACCCTTTCGTTCCTCAATGCGTGAATTTGAGTTTTTTCTTTCCTTTTTTTTCAGATAAGGTTGACTAGGGGTTTGTCGATTTTATTGATTTTTTCAAAGAACCCAGTCTTCGATTCATGAATTCTTTGTATTGTTTTCCTGGTTTCTATTGTGTTAATTCCTGCCATGATCTTTAGAATTTCCTCCCTTGCACGGGCTTTGGGCTTGACTCGCTCTTTTTCTTTGAAAGCTTGGGGTACAGCTTTAGATTGTTTATTTGTGCTCTGTTTTCCTGAAGTGAGACTTCACCACTGTAAATTTCCCGCTGAGGACGGCTTTCATGGTGTCCTGTGCCATAGGTTCTGGTAAGTTGCATTTGCATTTGATTGTAGATATTGCTTAATTTCTTTTTTAATTTTATCTGTGTCCCATTGGTTGTTCAGGAGAGTGTTATTTAATTTCCATGTGTTTATGAGGTTTTTGTGGCTTCTTTTGTGATTAATTTCCAGTTTTATTGCACTGTGGTCAGATAACATGCATGGGATAATTTCAGTGCCTTTACATTTACTTAAGTATATTCTGTGGGCTAGTATATGGTCTATTATGAAGAATGTCCCATATGCAGCTGAGATGAATGTGTATTCTGATGTGGTTGGGTGGAACACTCTGCAAACGTCTACTAAGTCCATTAGTTCACAGGTTTGATTCAGTGCTTTTATTTCCTTGCTGACTTTTTATCTAGTTGATCTATCTCTTGGTAACAATGGAGTATTAAGTTTCCCTATTACAGCTGTATTGTTGCTTATTTGGGTTTTCATGTCTAATTGTATTTGTCTTATATAGTTCAGTGCTACTGTATTTGGTGCATATATATTTAGGACTGTTATCTCTTCACCTTGAATTTTTCCCCTAACAAGTATGTAGCGACTTTCTTCATCTTTTTTGGTCATTCTTGGTTTGAGGTTCACACTGTCAGCAAACGGTGTCTACCTCTGCTTTTTTCTCGGTTCCTGTTGCATGGAACATTGCTTTTCATCCTTTGACTTTTAGTCTGTGAATTTCTTTTTGAGTTAAATGTGTCTCTCATATACACCATATTGTTGGATCTTGTATTTTTATGGTTTATGCCAGTCTATTTCTTTTGATTGGTGAATTGAGGCCATTTACATTGATGGTTTTAACTGATGTGTACTGGCTGGTTTTTGTATGTTGTTTTCCTGCTGTTTTGGCTTTCTGTTTAACTGATTGCCCCGCTTGATTGTTTCTTTCTATTGTTGTTCCTAGAATTGTGGTCATTTTTGTCTTTGTCCAGAATATCTTTCAGTACCCTTTGTAGTGTTAGTTTGGGGGTCATGAATTCCTTCAGTTGTCCATCATGGAAATATTTTATTTCTCCATTAATTTGGAAAGATAGTTTTGCAGGGTATATCAATCTGGGTTGGAAATTGTTTTCTTTCAGGATTTGAAATACCTCACCCCAACTGTTCTTGACTTGAGGGTTTGTGTTGAAAAGTTTTGCCATGATTCTGATGGGCTTTCCTTGATAAGTGATCTGTTTATTTTCTCTAGCAGCTTTTATATTGTGTTCTTGTGCTGAATTTCTGGGATCTTAATTATTGTATGTCTGGATGTAGATTTATTTTGGTTATGGCTAATTGGAGTTCTATATGTCTCCCTTATCTGTATATCAGATTCTTTCCCGATACTTCAGAAACTTTCTGCTATTACTTTCTGCTATTACTACTGACATTAAAAAATATTTTAATATCACTAGTGTTGACCTCTGCTTTTTCATTGGCACCAATTATTCTTATATTATTTTTCTTTTGTTGTGTTGTCTTGTAGCTGTTGATTTGTTATTTCCTGATCTTTGATTATTTTCGGGAGATCTTTCTTTTCTTCATCACTAGTTGCAATCTTGTCTTCAAGGTCTGAACTTCTGTCTTCAGTTTCATTCAAGTGATTTTGCCAACTTTCAATGGAATTTTTAATTTCCTGGGTATCTGTTCGCATGCTTCTTGCATTGTATTTCTTTCCTATATTGACCATTCACTATTTCCATCATCTTATCATCTATTTTCTAAAATTTATCTTTACTCTAGATTTGCTGAGCAATTCCTTTATAATTTTGACATTTCCTTTTTTTTTTAACCTGAGATTATTTCTGATCTGATTTCCTCATGGATTTGTTTCTTCACTTTTGTTGCTATCATTTCAGAAACTTCAGGCGTGTGTCTTTCAATTTCTTCTATATCGATGTCCCTTGACTTGTTCTGGAGGAGCTGGAGGTCTGAGATGGTATATTACTTTTTCATCTTGTCATTTTCTATTCTAAATTTTTGTTGTTGTTGTTGTTTTCTGCAGTGATCCTTGTGGGTTTTTGTAGTAGGTAGCGATATCACTAGTATCGAGGCCTCTCTAGGAAAGTCTGTTCTTCAGGGATTCCTTCTATGTGTAGGAAATTGTTGGTTTGTGTCTGTCCCAAGATCCCACCTTCCCAGTTATTTAAGAGTGGGATGTTGCTGTCTGTTTGGCTCAGTCCCTGGTCCCTCGGTATAGGGCTCTGGTGAGGTTGTTACCCCAGAATTCCCCAGTATTTTTACAGAGGAGAGAATAACTGATGACAACAGACACGACATCCTCGCTGAAATAGTAAAATTAGCAATAACCATAGCATTAAGTACAATTTAGAAACTGACAAGCTGTGGTGACTATTGATTTTGTACTTTATACCACAGGAGCAGAGTCTATAGTTATATAACAGAATCAACTGAAAATCAGGAGTTTGTATGCAAAGTGTTTCCCCTTGGTAGAGTGTTGTTACCCTGTGGTGGGGAAATTTAGCGAGGAGGGTATAAAACAAAGACACTGGAAAGGAGGTAGAAGTAAGTCTGGAGAACAAAAGATAATCATGCAAGGTTTGGGAAAGGGGCAGAAAAGAAAGAATGAAGGAGTGTTTGAGGCATTATGTGAAGAGAAAGACAAAATTGAGAGAAAAGGGCCGATACCAAGTCCTGGATTCTTCCCGAGCTGGTTGCCAGTCTGTGGAGGCTGCAGCCTCCTGTTGGCTCATATTGTTTCTGTTCCTTTGGACTTTTCACACCGCTCTTCTCTCCTGGCCGTGCTATGCACCGTAGCTGGACCCTCCTGGGTCGTTGGTGTTCCTTGGGTCTCTAGCCCTTCTCCAGCAGTTCTCCCCAGTCCTGGCAGTAGTGAGGGGAGGGGCTGCCTTCCCCTGGCACCCTTTACCTGGGTTCCTGTGGTTGTGAATAATTTTTAAAAAGAAAACAAAGATCTTTATGGAAAACATTATTAAATATGTTAAAATATATTAAAATAACATAACGAATAAAAGACATGCTATCTGGTGATGCGATAGCTTGTGTGATGGAACTGTATGTAACGGCATTAAAATAAACCCAGACCTGGTTGCCATTGGCTACCAATAGACTGCCAGTTCCTCTGACTGTACCTTAAGTTCATAAAATGCCACACAAGAGTCCATGCACTCTAGGCCTCCTTTGCTGCCCTGGTCTCTCCTCTTCTTATGCTCCTGTCCCTCCTCCCTTCGCTGTACTGTACCGGTTTTCATGTGTTCTCTTACATTTGCTGTTCCAGTTTTTAGAATGTTATTTCTCCAGATAACCACATGGTGGGATCTCTCCATTCTAGTGCTGGCAGGATGGAAAGTCACCTCTTAGAGACGATTTCTCTGATTGATTCATCTGCAAAATGACCAGGCTCCTGCCTGTCACCATCTCCTTCCTTGTTGTGTTTTTCTTTACAACTTTATCACCAGCTTATATAGCTTATGTATGTTTAAGTGTGTGTTTGTATTCCTGCACTAGACTATTAGCTCCATGGGAGCAGGGGCTTCCTTCTCATCCACTTCTAGACCCCTAGTTTCCAGCTAGTACATGTCTTTTAATAGAGCCAGGCTTAACGAATATTTGCATAATCAAGAAATGCATGATAGTCTTTATAAGCTTGTATTCAATACTTTCACATTAACCACATATTTCTTGGTAGATTTTAAAAGCTACCAGTATCAACTTGGGAATCTTGTTACATGCACATGCCTTCCAATTTAAAATTCATTTAAAACTTATTAAAGTAAATTTGATACTTGTGTTTTAGCTGATGATTTGTTTCCAAGTCAATATCATTTGGCCTCCACTTGCAGTTCAGATTTACCCTAACTGCACTGTGAGTTCTACCTGGGAGCATCACAGAGGTTCTTGGAACCCTGAGCTTTGTTCGTATAAACTAGGAAACGTGGTAATAAAGGACTCTGAATGTGCAGGAGGGGCTGAGCAAGGCATGTGCCCATCAGATCTTCCACACTTCTAGAAAGGTCTCTGCTCTTCCTGTGGCACAGATGTAATGCAAATGTGACCCCCAGGGCTCGTGTCTCAGAAGTGTGGACCTCAGCATAATGATGGGAGAGGTGCTTGGACCTTTAAGGGGTAGGGCCCCGTGCAAAGTCACCATGTTGGAGGGAACTGACAGGTATCCTAGGATCCCATTCTCAGGGCAGTGAGCTGTTATCAGAAGCACAGGCCTGGTCCCTTGGCTTCCGGTGTCATCCCGTGGTCTCTCCTCACCTGCCACCTTCTGCCATTATGTGGTGTAGTCAGGAAACTCTTACAGGAGCTAATGCCATGGTGCTTGGATTTTTGACCAAGTTAAATAAACCTCTTTTTCCTAAAAGTTACCCAGCTTCAGATATTTTATTATAGTCACAAAAATGGTTTCAATAATAATTCATGATCTCTTTCAAACCGAAAGAGGTCATAATTGGTCCTAGACCAATGGAACCAAGAGGATTTGTTTAAATAAGTATTGGCACAAACATTAGATTATGAGGTATATCTTTTGTTGTGGTTATTGGAATCTGAAAATTTCATGCTTCTTTTGAAGAGGATCGAGGAATGGTTTGAATGGTTCCAAGATACTGCTATGGTTTTTGTTCTGTAACTAATCAGTGTATATTCACAAGGAGGTCTGATATCTAGTCAGTAGAAGACCCACTTTTCAGAAGATTAAATTCATGTTTGTTTTACATGGCCCAAACACAGGCAGGAATCTGGTATGGGTTAGATCTAACATGTATACCCAAAGTCTCGTATGTGGAAGGTGATTAGATGGTGGGAGCACCCCACTTATCAGTGAACCAATTCATTGATAAGTTCAGTAGCTAAGTGTACTGTGAGAGGTCCGGCGGGCAGAAGTCTGTCCCTGGGGTGTGAACTGGAAGGGTGTATTCTTGCCCCTGGCTCCTCCCTCTCTTCCTGGCTGCCATGGGCTGAGTAGCTTTCCTCCCCCAGATGCTTTCACTGTGCTGTTTCTGCCTTGGAGCCAGTTGGCCAGGAACTGAACCCACTGAAATCACAAGCCAAAACAAACCTCTCCTCCTTTAAGTCACAGGGGTCGGGTATTTTGTCCCAGGGTTGGGGCAGCAGCTAATGAAAAGACCAACTTTGGAGATGCCAGGCAGAGAGGATGGACTTGAAACAGGGCTATATTTAGTGGTTAGAAGTCACGTCAGCTTAAATTCTTGACTTCAAACTACTCGAGTTCAAATTACAACTTTGCCACTCACAATTAACTTTGAGCCATTTACTTTGCTTCTCCAATCTTGGTATCCTCTAGCATGAGACATTTCTTCATCTATAAAACAGGGAAAGCAATGAGGATATTCAGGTAAGGCAGTCAATACATGCACGTATTTTGTAAGTTTTGTAACACATCTATGTCAGGGGCTCACAATGGGCGAGGTGTAGTACTAGCCGGAACACTTTATGCTTATGATTTTATCTTTTCTGTATTATGTGAAGCAAGTGTTCTGCTCATAGCCACACTCCAAGTGAGAGGGGAAAAAATAAAGGCCTGAAGTTTGCATTTAAAACTCACCTTTGTTGCTCCTTCTGTAGCCGTGGGGGTGGGGTGGGATATAGCTGACCTCCAAGACTGCTTATGTAATCCCTCCGCAGGACACAGGTGCACACGTGCACACACACACACACACACACAGAGTCCGGGAGGGCAGCCCACTGCCCAGCTGATTAGCTGCAGTGTCCTTTCTCAGTACTGTTTTCAAAGCGGGTTAGTCACCACAGCTCCTGCAGTGCTGTTACCGTCTGTATGGTCAGTGAGGACAGAGCTGATGAAAATGTCCCCTTGGAGCCCGTGGGTCTCTGACCATTTCTGCAGTGCTGTCTGCTCAGAGTTGCTGGAAGAAGAGTCGGGGTGGGGAGCAGGGTCACGAGCGGGTGGGCGGCCCGTCCTTTGCAGGAGACGGCAGCTCCCGCTGGGCCTGAGCACCGTTCCCTGAGGGCCCAGAGTTGAGGCGGAGAGTTCAGCGTCTTAGCCCCTCCACTTTTCTCCCTGGCAGGGCTGCTTTCGCAGTATCCCCCGTAGCTTTCCTCTCTCAGGGTCTGGAGTTGGGATATCGAGGGATCTTTGCACTTGCGGCCGGCATCAATCGAGTCCCTTCTCCCATCTTCCTTCCTGTGACTTTCACTCTTGATCTGCATTCTGCCTTCTGAAGCAGCATGTACTAAATATTCTTTCTGTGCATGACAGATCTTCACAGCGCGAGGTGGGCAGCTGGACCTCCTTCAGAAAGCAGGAGTTGCGTTTCATTCTGTAATAACCGCAGCACCCAGCATAGTGCAGGTGATACAGCGGCTGCTCATTACATGTCTTGGTGAACCCCTGAACTCTAGAATACTGGACCACTTCTCAGTCATTCCTAGATTAGCTCTTTGACTGTGGAGGTGGCCTAGTTTGTTAGCATTGCTCACAAAGTGACTGAAACAACTCGTTCTGTCTGTGCCACCTAAAGCATCAGATATGAGCGTGAACTCCTCAGAGGTGACCTCCCTGCGGAGGGACCCTGTGTTAAGCATAAGCAGGTAAACAGTGGCTGAAGGACCGAGGAGGCAGGAGTGGCCGGGAGTCTACCCTGCTGTACTTGCCAGCGGTGCAGAAATAAGGGTGAGCATTGGGTTTGATTAGGGCCCGGCAGGTTCCTCTCTTGGGAATTTGTCTCTATGCAGATGAGCTGAAAATTCCAACACCGAGGCTGGAGTGAGGACAACACTAGTTAGACTCATGGTGGCCAAAGTTTCTGGCAGGACCAAGCGCAGCACAGAGGAGAAATGCGCGAACAAATGTCGGCCCACGAGGTGGACCAGCTGGCTTCCCGACCACGGCTCAGGGTACCGTGAGGTCCAGCTGTTCTTCTTCCTGTCAGACCTCCCAATCCTTACGACAATCAGGGTCCCACCTCGGCACAGGGACAGACACACAGACCCACCGACGCACCCCCATGGGCACTTTGCTGAAGGTAATGTGAGATCTATTCCTTGAAATCAAACTACCGCTGAGTAAAACAGTTTATTCAGCCCAATACAACACTAATTCCTGACTCAAAGTCTACACAGTGTTCACTGAAACACTCAAGTTTTCTTCCTTTTTTTTCCACAAGAGCTGCTGTTAAGACATTTGCGTAAGAGATTTTTTGGGAAAGTTTGTTCATTTAGAAAATCACCCCAAAACAGTATATTAAGCAACTCTACATGTGAGTATATTTTTTAGAGTTTTAGCATTTGTCAGTTGTCACACTGTACATTGCTGGGGACTGTATCTAATAATCTTCCCTTTTTTTTTACTTCTTATCCCTGGGGAACAGAAAAACCAGCAGCTTCCCATATGTACTTCCTGAGCAATGACAAAGAGAAGGAGAGTTTGTAACCTGCGTGTGGCCCAGGGCCGCCGCGGGCTGTGAGCATAGCATTTTTACTGCATCTGTTTTGAGCAATTGCTTTGGGTATGTGGTTTTCCTCTCAGGTTCTGGGCTGCTAGAGGAGTCGTAAGCAAACGTTAGGTACTTTTCTATAGCGCCAATGCCAGCAAAGGACACCGAAGTGTGCTGGGTACGAATCCATTTTCATTAGCAGCGGAAGCAAGAGAAGCACAGGGCTTTGGATCTGGGTCCTGCGGTCTCCCTTGGGACAAATCTCTTGGCCAGTCTCCTAATTTCTGTGACCGCCAGTGTCGTCATTTCTGAAAGGCTCTTTATTTCTAAAGGCTGAAACTACTGTAAATGTATAGGAAATGCGGAGGGATTAGAAGACCTCACATCTATAAAACCCTTCCCACAGCCCTGGTCCTTAGTCAGTACTCAGTGGACCCTCTCCCCGAGCTTTGCTGGGATTACTGAGGTGTGGTGCTATCCCCGCCCCCAGAAAGAAGCGTAGAAAACAGTTTCCAAGGACAGAACTAAGGGAAGCACTTTAAAATGTTGCTGATGTTAGTTCTAAGATGTGAAGAATTTGTGCTAACAGTGTTTATTATTGCTGTGTCCTGGGAGAACGTGGGTTTTCCTTTGCAAAAGTCCCAGGCTTCTTTTACTATGAGAGCAGCTGAAGTTTTTGTTTCCTCGGTGTAGAATCTGTTTTCCTGCCTCACTGTGGGTTTTCTGAGCTTTGAACTTTTCTCCCTCCTGTCCCTGCTGTTTCAGTTTGGCCTGGAATGGTATTTCAAGAAAAAACAAAACATGAGAAACGACAGCTCATGAAGGTAAACATGGTGTTTCTAGGCCCTGGGTAATTTTACAATAATTTTTCCTCTCAATCATTCTGTGAAAAATGGCTTATCCTGTGGATTTCTTATCTTTGGATTTAAGGAAAAAGCCCTCCCCAGCTGGGTGCTTTGCTTCGGAGGCTGAACTCCTGGCATTTTGGACTCCGCCCTTTCGGGTGACTTGTGGAAAGCTTGAAAGCGCTTTACTGAGTGATCTGAACTCAGATTTGAACTGAATTAGAAAGGACCGTAGTTGAGTGATGTCCTGAGAGTCAGTAACCGCTCACATTCCCAGCACCCAGTCGGTCTCACAGAGGGAGCTAATGGACACCCGTGGGGTCTTAGGAGCAGTGACTGCACAGACCTTGGCTTGGGTCTTGACCGCAGCTTGGGACTCCGAGCTGGAGACGGAAGGCCGGGGAGGTGCGGCTGTGTACCCCGTTCTGCTTTCCTTTCCGTACCTCACCCGCCCAGGCCTTGCAACTGGGAGGCGAGCCTGGCGCCAGGCATGCTTTGCTAGCTCAGAGGCAAAGTGGGGTTGCTGTTTGTCGTGTACTTCAAACCTCTTTTGGTAAATTGTCACAGGCAGTTGGTTTCCTATGTAGACAGAACATCTCTCCAGGGATCAAAGAACCCTAAGGAAAGGACCTTTTTTAGGTCAGGGTCTATTTAGGTCTAGGTGACAAAACTTCAGAAAAATCTGTAGAGCTCATGTTACTCTGAAACAAAAAATAACATTTCTTAGTTAATATCTCACTGAGTAACTTCGTGTTGCTAGGTGAATAGTGAGGCTGCTCTGCCATCCTTTACCTGTGCTTTAGTTTAGGATTTTTATCGGCTTTAGGGTCAGGTTCAGCAACATGGCTCACTGCAGAGACTTGGTCTTGGAGGAGAGCCCTTGCCCTGTGATTCTCTGCCTGGCAGAGCTGGGGTCAGGTTGGTGTTTGCAGCAAACCTTTTTAGCAAATAGCCTGATACTGTGGTAGGGAGTAGGTGGACCCTCTTGTTTATTTCACCGTTCATCAGGGGACAGATGGAAACATCGTGAGCCGGGAACATTGAGTTTTGCTTTTACCAGTGCCCTTGTCGTTTCGACGGTATCTGTCAGGGGTACTTAAAGTAAAATGGATTGCTTCTAAAATTGCCAGATGAGCTATAGAGCAGCTTTTCTATTTAATTAGCTTTTTTATTTTTATTTTTTTTGGTTTGTGTTATGTTTGCTATTGAGCAAAACCTAAGCTTGCCATGCATTGGGGCGCCCTGGTTGCTTAGAACTCTTTTAGATGAGCTAAGAATACAGTTTCTAGCTATCCCACAAAGGATGGTGGGTAATTTGTAAATTTAATTTCGTGTCAGTTAGGATTTACTTACTGGGCTCATTTCTGTATTGCACAGGGAGGCTGGAGGCCTTGTGGGCTTCTCGCCGCCACTTCCGACTGGCCCAACCTCCAAACTACAAACTTGCACATTCTCTCTCCCCTTCTGAGCTAATAATATGAATCACACTGATTTTTCCTGGTTGTTCCTCATTTTCCATTAGTACTGCTGTTTCCTTAGTTCACTCATTAAATATTCCTTTATGCTACATTAATGTATTAATCAACAAAAATTTACTATTTACCTACTAGGTACTAGGTATTAGTAGCTACAAATACCAGCAGTAATCAAGATTGGGTGCCATCGTCTTACCCAAGTCACTGACAGAAGCCTTTAAATCTGTATTTTATGTATTTTCGGTCCCTACTCCAAATGCACTAAAACACCATCACCGTATTGATTTTACTTAGTGCCTCATTCTGGCCCGAGGAGCCCCTCTGGAATGGTCCTGGTCTTCTTTCCAGGGTCATCTCGTAGTTTCTCAGGGCTTCAGATCACTGCTAGATCCTCATCGCCACGGTTCCAGGTCCTGCCTGGCTGCAGGGGTCACCCTGTCCTTACGGATGGGGAGGGCTTCCCTCCACCTGCTCGGTCCAGGATCCCTGGTGTCTGAAGCTCATGGGAAGGCTCCCGTGGCCCGGGCAGCTCTCCCCATCAGTTGCCCTCGTCCTTTTCAGTCAGTGGGTCCCCAGCCTCGGCTCCCCTCGCACCCCAGCCCTTCCCACCCTGTCTGCTCTTGGATGTTCCTGCCTGTTTCTAGACTTCAGTAACTGATTCAGCTTAGCGGACTTTGAACTGGATTCCCCAGAACCCAGTCGTATCTGGGGCCGGGTCCACGCCAGCCTTTCCTTCTCTCCCACTCCATAGGGTAGTTAATCAATGATCTTTATTTATTTATTTTCATTTTTAAATTTAAAATCTTTCATTGCAGTAAGATACGCTTCCTGTGAGGCTGGCCATCAGAACCGTGTTGAGGTTATCAAAATGCGAAATACATTCACACGGCCGTGCAAAGCAATCTCCGAACTCTTTCCCTCCTGCGGCCTTTCTTTATAGCTTTGAACAGGCGTGTCCTTGCCTGTTTTATCTTGCCTCTTAGGAGGAAAGTTTCCTGAGGCTTTGGACTCCTCAGAGTGTCCAAGGAAGTTGACTGGCTCCTTCTCCCTGCACCCTAACCCATGGGCCCTCTGCAGGTCTCCTTTCTGCTGGCAGCCCTGGCTTCAGGGAGCAGTAAAATAGCTTGAAGTGCTTTCCGCCTTCGTCAGCAAGAGAGGAAAACCCAGTGGGGTTCAGGAGGCGGCGCACCGGGCTGGTTGTGTCTGCTCCGGACGTTTTGCTCTCAGGCTGAACCACAGTGCAGTGCTCTAGCTTTTGTCCTGGGGGGTGGGATAGGGTGGCTTTATTTATTTTCAGAAGGCGGCAGCCAGGCACACAGAATGGAGAGGAAGTCACCAGCTGGCCTAGGGTTTCCCCGACTAAGATGGCAATAAATAAACCAGAACTTCCTTTGATTGGAAGTGGTTGCTGTGAAGTGGGTTTAACATTTTATATTCCTAGAGCTGGGCGTGGAGAACTTTCCTGGTTCCTGCTGTAAGTTGGGGTGACCTGCAGTGACAGCAGCGTTGTGTCTTTTTACCTAATACCCTTGTGCTTGCCCCATGTCACTCTTCAGCTGTAGAGGAAGCACTTCTCCTCACTCCCTGTATATTTCTAAAGGCCTTCAGACCTTCTGTCCCTTAGATACCCCTCTTGACCCCATTTCTGGTTTCTTGAAATTTTTTCTCATCCACATTTTGCTTCGTGTGGTTGTTCTCTGTCTTCCACCGAAATACAACCCACAGCACGATACTGACTTTGAATTCTCAAAAGCATCACATATTTCAGGTACTTCGTATCACAGGGGTGTAGAAAAATTTATTTTATTTTATTTTATTTATTTATTTGTACCAGGAATCGAACTCACGACCATGTGTTTGCTAAGCAGGCACTTATGCTGAGCTGTCTCCCTGGCCTGAAAAGTTCCTGAACTTCCTTAGCCCCTGGAGATACCCTGAGGACTGATCTTCCTCGTTTCCAGAGTCTCCTGCCCTATCACCAGTTTCTCTCCATTTCATAGTTTCCTTCTCCTTCATGTTTCCTGGGCTCACAAAATCCTTCCAGGGTCTCCACAGGGCCGTGGGTCCCCGAAGTCTCCCTGGGTCTCCTTCTGCAGTGCAGAGGACACGGGAGAGCCTGGCAGACGGATTTTCTCTTCTGCCTTACAGAGTGGGTGCTGCGGGGTGGGGAGCTAAACAGGGGGAATCTCCGAAGTTTCTGCCTTGTTTGTAGCATCTGGGGTGATGTCATGGTTGGTTATACTCTGCTTCCTTGGAGTGGGGCGCAAGTTGGCCCCACCATGTGCCTGGTCTTCGGGGCTCTTCTCTGGTGTGTGGTTTTCCTCTCGGACTCAGCACGGGGATTATCTTCCTCCAGATCTCACTACCCTCCTGGGTTCCTGGGATCTGCGTATCTTTAACAGCCCGCTATGCTCCCAGAGGTGCAATCCGTCTGATGGTCAGCGTCTGTCCTCCACATCGCTGAAGTCCAGCCCTGTGCCAGTCATGGACCGGAACATATGTTCACCAAATGTGTTGATTGATGGAGTGAGTTCTGAGCTGGCTGCTGGATATCTAAGATCTTTTTTTCATATCTGTCGAAGCGGGATGGAAAGTCTCACCTCACTTTTCCCACTGTCCATGTGAAAGTACTCTACTATTTAAAAGAAGAAGGCATGTGGGAAACTGGTTCCGTTATATAAAACATGGAATTGTCACCATTTGATTTCAAGGGATGCTGAGCCTGTTATGCCTCCCGTGCGGATAGGTGTCCCGCGCACACCTGGCAGATACTGTGGTTCTCAGCATCCCTGTCCGGTGCCTGGCAGCAAAGTATGTCCCACTGTGCCCCCTTGCAAAGGGACCGTGGTGCCCCATGAGCTGGGAGGCGGTTCTGGAACCAGCAGAACTTGGGAATACCCTAGCGTCTGTGGAAATAAAGAACTCCAGGCCCCAGTGCAGACCTGAGGCAGAGTTCACCTGTCACAGGTCCCCGGTGAGTCACACAGTAGGACTGGCGAGGTGCTGTGGTGAGGCTTCGGAAACAGTGCTGTCCGTGCAGCTGTTCCTTCATGCGCTGGACAGCTGTTCACAAGTCTGAAGGCGGAATCCAGGTGCCTCTTTGGCTGAGCTTTCCCGGGACGGCTCCGGGCTGGGGACCCCTCGTCTCTTGAGCAGCCTGCAGCATCCTTGCTCCGCAGCACGGTTTGAGCACAGCTGGTGGTCAGCATCACTGGGTGACTTAAGGCAGCTGCGGGCTGTGGCTGCTCCTGCCGTCGTGGGAGGCCCCAGGAGCGGGGAGGGACAGCGGAGATGATTGTTTATGTGTCCGAGGCGCAGGACACACGAACAGGATGGCGCCCTTCGTCTCACCCTTAGAGTCTGTCCCTCAGAGTCCCTCTCTTTTCTATCCTCTCTGGACAGCTCTTTAAACTCGCTCTTATTAAATGCAGCCGGGTGCAGTGATGCACATCTGTCATCCCAGCACTCAGGAGGCTGAGGCAGGAGGATTGTTGCGAGTTCCAGACCAGCCTGGGTTACCCAGTGAGCCCGAGGCCAGCCTAAACTGCATAGCGAGACCCTGTGTTGACAAACAAAACAAAACAAACAAAATGCACCGCACACTCCATGGAGCAGCACGACAGGATTGGAATGTAAACTTTAGGAGAGAAAGGCTAAAATCCTGCTTCTTAAAAATCTCTAGTTGAGTCCATACTCAACAAAGGGTGTATACTGCACAGGTTTGTTGACTGCACAAGTGAATTAATGAGCCGGCCGCATGGTTGCAAGATCTTGGTCACCATCTTCCAAAAGGGCGCTAGCGTGCGACCATCCCCGACACAGGTGACATTGCGAGTGGGGCCGGCTATTGTGTGGGTCATGTGGAGGAGCCGGGTCACTGAGTCCTCCCGTTTAGACTCTGTTTCTCAATGAGCTCAGCGCCACTGTGACAGGGAATATAAGCGCCATCCTTAGGACCAGCTGGTGGACAATGCCTGGAAAGACCTCGGCAAAGAGCTGATGACCAGGAGCTTGCTTCCAGGGACCTTTGTGGGGTGCCTTCCCGGGGATCCGAGGGGCTCTCCGAGCCGAGCGAGGCTGGGAGGGGCCTCCGTCCTCCCGCCCTCCTCTTCCTCCGCCCCGGCGGTGGGCGCGTCCCTCCCCTCGGACCCCTTTCCCTGAGTGTGGCCGAGGAGCGCAGTGCGCACAGAGCAGAGCGCGAAGCATCACGGTCCCGAGTGCTGATGGCGGAGCGTGACGTTTTCTGGTATTGGATGTCGTGACGGCAGAGCGGAAGGAGGGGAACAGGCCTGCTCGTCGCCATGGCGACGCTAAGCGCACTCATTCCGCAAACAGAAGAGGCCGAGCATCCAGTCTTCCCTGTTCTTTCCTTTCCAAACCCTGGCTTCTCCCATTTTCCGTGTAGAGGCTCAAAGGACAGCAGCCGTCACCTTGCAATGACATCAGTCGCTTCTCTCTGTGCCCAAGTCACGCAAGGGCATGCCCGAATCTGTGACAGTGTATCATTTAAAAATAAATCAAGGACGTCTCTAAAAGCTCCTTTTGTCCAGCAGGAAAGAACGCCGTCTTCCAAAACCTGCGTTTTTATTTCAGGCAATAAATTTGCCAGCAGGAATCAAGGTAAAGCTTCCCCGCCAGTTCACTGTCCTTAGGAAACTGCATGGTTCACTCATGTCCTCCCGGTGGTCAGTGAGGCTCTGACAGAGAAGCACTAAGTGGTTCTGGTCTGAAGGGCAAACTAGCGCGCACTTGAGCAGCCGCGCGCCCTCCCGCTGCGCCGAGAGCTCAAAGGACGCTTCTCCTTCCTGAGCGGAGAAACCCTGAGGGTGCTGATGCCACTGGAGAAAGGAGGAAGGAGGAAGGGGGAAGGGGG
>PVLA01013732.1:0-35014 GCA_004027455.1 Hydrochoerus hydrochaeris | reverse complement strand
TCTAGAGGGCCTCCAGCAACCCCCCTGGAGTCTCCACCCTCGACTCCATATTGAGCATTACATAAAAACATACACATGTGAACTACACAAATTACAATTATCAGTACAAAACATTCCAAGATCCCCGCGCCCAATTCCCACATGCGGTGTCCTTTTCCTGGAGAAGCGATTGTCACAAGGCGTGGATGGACTAGGACGCAGCATGGACAGAAAAGGGCGCCGCACCTTAAGGAAAGAGCTTCCGATTCCCTGAGCACTGTCCAAAGAGGGGTAAGGAGCACAGTGCAGGGACCCAGGAGTCCTTTTCACAGCCCAGGCCCTGAGCCCATCCCAGCTGCAGACCTGGAGGTCTTTCCTGCCAGGGAAACTTTTCCAAACCCCTTCAGCTCTGCCTCTGATCTGTGCTGTCCTCTCTGATGTTCCCACATTGGTGGGTGAGAATGGGTGATGCATGGCCCCCCAACTGAGAAAGGGGTCACCAAAGTCTGAGGCTCGCAGTGCTTTCCAAGCCCTCACACAGGGGCACTGTGTCCACATGGAGAAAGGAAAACGACCCCAGAGGGAACAGGAGAGTCAGGGACAGCCGCACAGAGAAGTGAGATCAGGATGCTCAGAAGAGGACCCCGGACAGGGCTTCCAGGGGTGCAAGGGAGGGAGGAAGAAGGGGTCAGAGAGGAGCAGGCAGAAGCCAGGGCGACCTTGGCAGGAAGGCTGTGTACAGTGTTGGACCTTGATTAGGAGATAATGGGGAGAAGTGAGAGGGGAAGCATCAGAGAGAGTGAAGAGTCCCCACTACTTAGTAAGGTTTTCTGTAAAGAGAGAGGAAAAGCAGCTTAACATGCAGTGGAGAAATTCACCCAGCACCAGTCCCTGCTGACCTCTTTCCTCTGCAGAAGAAAAGCCCTCGGTGTGCAGTGGGGAGAGAGCCTGACAGACCTGGGGACTCTGGGCTGCAGGATCTGGGGGGAGGGGAGCCCTATCCAGTGCCCAGGGGTCTCGCGAGGCCCTGAGGGCTCTGTGCTGCTGCTCTGGTAAGGGAGGTGCAGCCGCTGCACCTGACCTCGCAGACCTCGCCCTGGCCCTGAGGAGATCTCCCTGCACAAGGGCTCTGCTAAGTGCTCTGCAGGTATCTGGAATTCTCCTGGCCTGTGTTCCCATCCGGGTGTGCTGAGAAGGGTGGAGTTTCTAAACGAAGGGCTCAGGGTGGGAAAACCTGGGTCACCAACACAGCTCAAGCAGGAAGCCTTAAAGACCTCCTCCCTTTTTCTCCTTGTCTTCATAGGTTGTGGATCTGCTTGGCTCCTGCTCTGATCTGCTGCCCTGACAGGGGTGGAAAACCCACAGGAACAACTGACTGGGACCAGAAAGCTCCAGAACCCGGACACAAAGGGGAATTATCCTTTTTACAGGTTGGCCTAACTGGTATGTGTTAAGGCAAAGCAGAACCTATGTCCCTTGTTTATTCACTCAAGATTTTTCTCTCACATCCTCTCCCCCTACAGTGTATTGGTTCTCACATAACTCCAGGCGTATAGGTCCAGCATGAAGCCATCTTCCTGGTTTACATGTGTCTTACAGATTATTGGGCAAAACCTTTCCTTTCACACCAGAACCCCACAGAGCTGAGGTGCAAACATGAGGTCATTTTAAATCATTCCCTTTGCAATTACCTGCAAATTGTTGGGCTTCCTTCAGACCTGCAAGCAGATGGAGACAGTAAAGTCAGCAGAGTAAGGGGGCAGGCAGGGCTGTTGTAGGGAACAAGGTGTGGGATGTCAATGGTGAGAATCAGGACTTTACAGGATGATTCACTGTTCTTTATGGAAAGTTTACTTTGTTCTGCAAACAATCACACACATAATAAATATATGATGATACAGACTGAATTTTCAATTTAGCTCAAGAAAGAAAACAAAGCATGCCAAGTTCTTTAGTGATTGTTTCTAAAAAAATAGAGATAAAGGATTTTAATTCATGAAACCCCAAATAAGTTGTTGTTAACATTTGTCTTGACATGATTTGTAGAATATTTTGGAACATTTATTATTCTTTCTGGAGTTTGAAGCAGAAGGACCAAAAGGGTTTTTACAAAGAGTTTTATTTTTTCTGAAGTCACTCAGAGACATAAATATTTTGGTATCACACAGACTGAATTATCAATTTTGCACAAGAAATAAAACAGAACTTAACAATTTCTTCAAAGGTGGTCTCTAAAAGAAACATAAAGGAGTATTAATTTGTGAATCCCCAGAAAAGTTGTTTCTAGCATATATATAATATATAATGTATGTATTTGGAAACATTTGTTGAACTTTCTGGAGTTTGAAGCAGAAAGACAGAAAGGGTATTTGCACATTGTCCATTGTAGTTGTTGCTCTGCAGTCAGTCACATAGAGAAATAAATATTTTGAGTTCACACAGGTTGGACTTTCAGTTGAGCTCAGGAAAGTAAACAGAACTTACCGAGTTCTTTAGTGATTCTCCCTAGGAAAAAAAAGGCAAAGAATATTAATTTTTGTAACCCTAAGAAGGTTATTCCTAATCTTTGTCTTTGTATGGTTTGTAGAAGGTTTGAGAACATTTGTTCAGCTTTCTGCAGTTGTAAGAAGTAGCACAGAGGGCCAGGTGTCCTCGATTTCCACATGGGATATCACTGAACTTGCTAAGAATCTGACTACTTTAAGGCTGGTGTTATTTCATCCTATGACTATCACAAGCAGCTTATTACTGCTGATTTATTACTCTGCTAGTTCAGTTTATATCTTCAGGACATTCCTGAGTTAACTGCAAATATTTCATCTCTATGCAGCAAACATTTACTGAGATCCTGCTCTTGCCAGGAGCTGCCTATGCACAGGGACCTCAGGATGAGCCAGTTTCAGTCTCTGCTCTCCCAGGGTGACCTCTGCAGCCCTCATCACAGCCCAGGGCTGGGAACACCATGGGATACAGAGCAGAAAGGGGCCTTGTCATCCTGGAAAGGGATTTTGTTTCTGTTTCATTATAAAAACTTAAAAAGAAATATGTTCACATACTTTTAAAAATCAAAAAAGAGAAAAAATTTCACTAATTTCCTTTACCTACATAGAACCACTTGAGTTATCCTACACATACATCCACATTATTTTTATTCCACAACAAAAGTATTACCCAAAAATGCTACCTTATACTTTGTCACATTCACTGAAGTGGTAATTTTGCATACTTGCTCATAAAAATCAGCACACTTTTGAAGCATCATTGAATAGCTAAAAGATGGTTCCATTTATTAGTAATGTACATTGAGCTAGTACTTTGATGGGACTCACATAACAAAGTTTTCCCATATTATGATAAAACAAAGAATGAACATTTAAGTTTTCATCTCAGAAAACCACAAGATGAAAAAATTGGTCATGTGATCAATAGAAGTGCAGAGTTAAACAATCTCTTAATGTAAAAACCAGAGACAAAGAAATAAAAATGGACTGAAGCAAAGATGCATCTTGTTGGTCCAATGTCACACAAGATCCAGTCCCATTATAAACAGGGCCTGTGATGCGCCAGGAACAATTTCATATGGTAGGAGAATTAACAGGAGCCTGGACCTGGTGCTGAGGACACGGTGGTCTCTGTGTCAGGAGGGGACAGTGTCTGCAGATGCACAGCCAGAGCAGGGCCCACCCTCCACCTCCTCCCCACCCGCTCCCTCTCATGCCCCACCTTGGATCCCCCCAGGCCCTGACTCCAGCCTCACCAAAGTTCTAGGACATTTTCTCTCCTCCTCCACCACCTCAGTTAGTTCTGAGTCCTCTGCAGTCACTGCTCCCCAGTGAACTCTAACTTACAAGTCAGTGGACTCCACAGTGCAGTCACATCAAAGCCCAAGCCACAGGGTCAGATTGTTCACCTGGCTCCCCTCACAGCCCTGCAGTGATCTGCGCCCCTTAGAAGGTAAATCAGGAAACCCTGCATGTGGGCTGCAGTGACCCTCGGGATCTGCCCTCTGTACACATCTCCCTCTCATCTCTCCTGCCAGTTCTTCACTATCTTTCATGTAATATTTGCTGCTTTTAGTAGGAGACATAGGAAAAAGAACTACTTCTTCTTACCTATATCATGACAATGACGTACAGATTGTCATATACAACATACCTTTGATATATTAAAATTATGAGGAATGTGAAATGACTTTTCCTTTTTAGAAATTGTTTTACATAAATTCTTAATTTAAAAGTAGTTAAATTATTTCTTTCTAATGTCTGTGGTTTTATTGTGTGGTGAATTCCAAGTTTCCTTTACTGAAAACCCACTTTAGTTCAATTTCAGGGGAAGAATTTTAGCAGAATTATTGGGAATGCTAACATATCCTTGCAGAGATTTTCATGTTAGGGTCAATGTGCTCAGGGGTGAATTTAGTGTGGGTGGATCTTTATTCTGCGGTCTGATTTAGAAGATACTTATGTTTAATCAGTAATCTGTCTTGTGGGAAAAGATTTACTCAGATGGAAAACCTGAAACTAAGTGTGATTTAAAAGTTAGACAAGGAAATCAATTTTACAAACATCATCATACTTGCATCTAGGTCCAAAGTCAGAATTTTTCTGATGTCTACAATGGGAAGGTGATATACGATATCTCTGGTAGCCGTTTGTTGTTGTTGTTGTTGTTGTTTGTTTATTAATACAGGGACACACTCTGTGGTCCAGGATGGCCTTGAACTGGCAGCAATCGCCCTGACTGAGCCTCTGAAGTGCTGGTATTACAGGTGTGTGCCATGCTTGGCCCTTTTGGTAAGTTTTTTTGTAATGATATTTTTCCTTAATTTGGTTTTAAATGATACTTTCCCAGGGGCTGCTTGAGCCTGCAGAAGCAGAGCTTTGGGTGAGCTGAGAGAGAAGCAGGACCTGGGCAGCAGCCTCCTCACCCCAGAGGGAGCAGCCTCATCAGAACCAGCTCAGAGTCTTCAGCGGCAGAGCTGAGGAGAACCTGGGGTCGACGGGATGGTCACCTGGGTTAGCATGCAGAGCCTTGGTGGGGACATTGTGTGGGGAAACACTGTTCTGGGCCCCCTGGGAGCAGGGCAGGGGCAGCCTCTGCTGTGCAGACCAATGTGAGGGGTACTTTGGGACCTGCACTCAGGGAAAATGTAGAATTTAAAGAGCAGATTAACCTCATTCCACTGACTATGGTGAAAGAATCCTGGGCCATATAACTAGTGATTGATACTGACCTGTAATGGCCTCTAGCCCAGTAACTAATGTTGCTTTGCTTAAATGGACTACACTGTCCTTAAATGGGCTCTGCACTGCTTAATTTATACACTGAGTAACAAATACACTTAATGACCCTGGAGGCCAAGAACAAAATAGGACCTTATTATATCTGCATGGTGTTTAGAATGATTTATTCAGTTCTCAGAATATCCTCTTCTCAGCAGACTCCTGCCTAATTCTCTTTGAAATTTTTACCCCTTACAAGAGCATTTGTTCCTTATTCAGGGAAAAAAATGGCCTTTCTTACAGAAGTAACCATCCATGATTGAGCATTTGAAGCTTGGCTAATTTTGTTTCAAATTGAGCAAAAGGTTTTCATGGAGACATGATGTGACATTTCCTGGCATTTGCCTACTTATCTTTTCTTTTCTTTTCTTTTTTTGTCATTTTAAAGGAAATATAAAACAATTTCAAAACAAGATAATAGACTAACAATAATTAATATGTTGCACATTGTGATCTTCAAAGTAGTTACACAGAGTAGAGCATATAGTCACATGTCAACATTGTAGTCTCACTAAGGGGAGAAGCAGAACAATAAATAGGGTCCAAAATGTACTTTTCTCACCAGTCACCTGGCTAACCTGCATCTCCTCTGACAGAACCATAGCATCCCCTGCTATAGCAGGGTCCTTCCTTGTGCATGCTGGTTTTCTCCTTTATGTTCAAACCGTGTCATCAGCTCTGAGCCCAGGTCAATTCCCACTGCCTAGGCCAGGTCACTCTGACCTCCAGCTCTGCTCTCACTGTTTTCTCAAGGAACTGTGTCTTTCCTCTAATTACAGCCCTTTTTAAATAGACTTGTTTTGAACTCATTTCAAAAGCATAAAATTCACATCTTTCTGGAGATAGCAGTTACCTCTCTTGTTCAGTTCACCACCAATCATGGAGCAGGCAGTCAGTGACTTTATGAAGAAAAAGCCACCGATCTTCATCAAATGCGATGTGCAGGACCTCTGGGTTCGGTCTTTACATGGTTTAAATAACACGACTTCTCTTCTATACATGCTAACAAGCTTCCTCCTTCAATAGGTACATTTATCTTGTGAAAATTAAGGAGGAGTTATTTAGTTATCTCTGAACAATATTTCAGATCAAAAAGAGTCAGTGAAATATGTGTAAAATTTTGCTTTTCTTACCAGAATAAAAGTACATAACATGTGGACAACCAATTGATTTTCAAGATTCAAATGTTGCCTCTTGCCTGTCCCTTACTATGATGCTGTAGTATTTGTTCTGCATAAGGAACAAAGCAAATCAGAACTGAAATATGCCACCAGCTTTTCTCTTCTCCCTATGGCCAGTAAACCGTTCCCATCTCAGAGTTTCCCCATTTGACCAAAGGGATTTCAGCCCGAAACTTGGCAGCTCAGTGCTGAGGGACACAGAAATGGGCTGCTGTTTCTTAGTATTAGGACACAGACTGAAAAACACTGTGTGCATAATTGTGCTCATTGGAAAATTTTAATAATACAAAGGGTCTCTTTTTTAAAAATTTTTGAAGTGATCAGTCCAATATCTGAGAAAATATGTGAGCAGTAAATAGTAATGAATTAATTCTTCTCAGAACATTCAAAGGACTTTTTTATAATCAGTTTGAGGATTCTCAGTTCACCCCCAGTGCATGTAGGGGTGGCCTAGAAAATGCTGAGGAGAATCTGGAGTAATGAGCAAGGCTCTGCATCAGTGGACAGAGAGGGCGTCCTTTACTCCACCTCAGCCCAGTGAAGGGTGCCTCGTAAATGTTCAGGTCGAGCCATCAGCCTTTTAAACTTTCTCTGCACCACAACTGTAATCCATGCCTCCCAGTGTTCCCAATATGATTAGGCAGAGTTCTGATCCCACCTTAAAGTATTTAAAGGCTGCACACAGTCCAGCAGGATCGGACCATGTATTCATCTGCCATTGATGCGTATGCTTCCCCCAAGGTGACAGATGCTTGGCAGCAGAATTAGGGCCAATTCTGTCCCCCATCCTTTGCAGTCAGTCATCCTAAATCACTAATCCCTTTAGATGTTTTGGAAACAAGTGAAAGAATGCAACCTGAGAAGAACTGCTTTTAGAAGCATCCTAATTAATCATCTCATACATTTCCTGGATTATCTAATTCATATAATTATTATTTTGTCAAGAAAATCTCTCACTAAATATGTAGCTAAGCCTGACTACTCTCCTCCTAGCTACACAGGCTTTAGCAGAGGTGTACAGAGTGGTCAGAAGCCCACTGGTGCTCAGCAGGCAGCAGCCTCATCAGACTTCAGCTTCACCCTCCTGATCCCCTCTCCTCACATGGGTTCCAGGGGATCACCTGTGCAGCCCGTGAGACCCTCACACTTCCATCCAGGTCTGCTCACTCCTCTCTCCTCCCGTTAAGCTGCGGAAGTTGGAGCAGGCAGAAGCTCCTGAGAGGAAGGGCAGTGACTTGTGTTACAGGGGAGCAAAATTGGGTAATTTCCAGCCCATGTTTGGTCTGCCACTGTCCTTTTACACGGGTGCCCCTGATGGGGCTGAATCTCATGGTTTGCTGCAGGACCCCTCACTCCTCTGCTTTTTGCTGTAGTCAGGTGGGGTCTGGCTGTATCCACGGCAGCCCCACTGGGTGGCTCCTGGCCAAGCTGCTCACCTGGACACAGCATTCCCAGAGAAGCCAACAAAGCCTGAAATCAGGTCACCATGATGTCATGTCACATAAAGATTAAGTATAAGAAATGGGAGATTTTTTTAAACTTTGAATCATGTTACACTTGTTGCATAATCCATGAAACAGCAGGATTTAACTTTTATGAGAAAGAAAAATATACAACTAAGAAACACACTGCCATTTAAGTGCTATTTGTGAGCCAGACACTGAGACAGACCCTGAGATGGTGCCTGGTAGCAGTGGTGAGGGACACCTGGCCCTGCATTGTCACAGGCACAGAGCACCATGCCATGTGGCTGTGGGCCTGGGGAGCACTTGGAATCCACAGGATGAGGATCACATAGGCCCTGCAAGGGAAACAGGGTCGATCCAGGAAGAATCAAAGGGAGAGGGAAAAGGAAGAGGGAAAACAGAGAACATCCTATCTTACATGAAGTACTGGAGTCAAGATGTGCAAATTAAGGAATTCTTCCTCCTCAGATTTTAAATGAAGTTTAAATGAATTTTAAATGAAAAATATTTTCTATATTACTCTTGATTTATGTATAACTGTTGTCCCATGATAACCACCACAAATGAGTCAGCCCACACAGTTTCCCCTTTACCTTGAGCTCTTATAGATCTCCAGAGAAGAACAGCAGTGATCATCAAGGTGAGGGCCAGGAGCACCAGAATCACAGGCAGCACCACTGTCTCATCACTGACCCAGGGGAACAAGGCCTCTGGAAAACAGGAAGCAGCTCCTGGGTCCCAGCTGGACACCTGCTGACCTGGTGCTGGGCTCCAGTCCTCAAGAACACTCAGTGCAGAAGACTCCTCCCCTCACTCTCCAAGTGAAGCCGTCCTGCTCCTCTCTGTCCAGTTATTTCCTCCTCTGGACAGCTGTGAGCCCAGCACTATGCTCACACCAAGCATTCATCTGAAAGTTGTAACTGCTAGTGTTTTAATTTGAAAGAAGCCTGTGATGCCAGTGTTTATCTACCTAGTGATGTGAGCTCAGAAAAGAAAGAAGGACATTCTCATTCAAGAACAGTCTTCCTTCAATAGTTTTAAAGTCATGGTTCACATAAATCAGCTAATTGGATAATCCCTGCATAATTATTTAAGAAAAACAGGTTCAAATACTAAGATCCATTTGTTAACTGTCTCATGCTCTACCATATAGGTTTTAGGAGTCTTCTGGAATTAGCATTAATGATATTTATATTTATTAGTGTCAAATCATTATCTTTTCAAAAATATTCTGCAAATCTTTGTTAGCATGAGACTACGGTTATGTCCTACTATATTACCTCAAATTTTGTTTTTCTAAGGTTGTCAGTATAAATGATCTCCTCTGATACATAATTGTCTCTTTAAGTTTCCAACTTCAAAAGTTCTACATTTAGTAACCTTTCAGGTTTGTGAAATATCAACGTAAATTACAAAATGTATTCTTTTAGTAATTCCTCCAGACATTACTTTCTATATCAGTTTGGAAATATATATTCCACATTAATTAATTTACAAACTATTGGGTATATAAACGAAGTAGGAAGCACAGTCTATACTCCACTTGGGGACACAGAAAAACACAACTCAAAATACACAGGGGAGCGCAAGAGGCGCTCAGCGCAGGTAGAGCTTCGCTAGGCTCCTGGAAAGGGCTCAGTGTGCAGGACAGCGGGAAACTGCTCCTGTGAGGAGACAGAAGGAGCCCAGCAGGCAGTGCCATGGGCAGCAGGGCTGTGCAGGGTGGGGCGGGGCAGGAGGTGGGGAGAAAAGGAGAGAGGGGCAAAAGCTGAGCCTGCAGAGAGAAGAAGTGCACAGGGAAGGATGAGCGAGGTCCCGGGCTGTGTGTTTTTTCTGTGACCCAGTCAAACAATCCAGAAGGCTCGGCGAGCTGTGGAGCCACCCTGGATTCTTGTGAGCATTGCTGTGGACAGAGCCTCGTGTGGACTGCAGGAAGCAGCACTGCTCTGCTGCACTCAGAGACAGGGTGTGAGTGACTCCTCAGGAGGGTCTAGTGACAGGGACAGCAGGGTTGTTACTGTGTTAAGGGGGGGAACAGGCAGACAGCAGACAACACTTTTCCAGGGTCAAAGGGCCAGCAGGGGGCAATACCAGGATTTCAACTCATTGTGACAAGAGGAGGAATAAACTCCACATTGTTGTGCAAGAGTCACTCTTGGTGAATGTCATTTGATAAGACTGGGATGAATTTCAATATGATCTTCAAAATGCTCTTCTAAACTTAGATGATTTGCTTCTCTTAGTATGATGTGAAATAAAAGTTTATTAAACAATAAAATATAGAAAAATGAGTATATTTAGTATCTTTCCACATAAGAGTTGGAAGTGCGTGACCTGGACCACTCATCCAGTCTTCCTGTCAGAGGTCATCTCTGGTCCCCTCCCTCCTCAGCAGTGACATCACAGAGTGAGGGTTCTGAGGGAATTCACCTGCCACCCAGAGATGCGCTTCCTTCTCCCAACTAAGCAGAGTGTTCCCGATTGAACAGGCCACATCTTCTCTTGAGCTTTCCTCCACTGGGACAGAGCTTTCCACATGGATCAGGCCATTTTCTCGTCCTGACAATTTCTCAGAGTTAGGTGGCAGATGGTGTCCATGTGGGTCCCTCCACTGGAGCTCAGGGTCTGGGTACTACCCCGAGGATGAACAGGTCAGCGTGATGCTCCCATTGTGCAGAGGCTGAATGTGGATATGGGGAGGTGCACCTGAAGCTGGAGGAACCATGAGAGGGAGAAAAATGCTTCTTTTTGAGTTTACAATCATGTCAGAGGGGCCAGTCAGCTGGTGCTTACTAATTAACCTCTCTATGAATCTTGACACTATCTGTGAAAAGTGAGTTACAGAAGTGATCACCATAAAGTATTTTCCAAAAAGATGATTTAAATGCATAAAATTAACCCTCCAAGCACTCAGTAAAATATCCAGTAATAAGTAGCTCCATATCTTTTATTTCCTTTTCCTTGTCCCCTTGGAGGAATCATTTTTCCTTCCACCTGCTGACTCCCGAGGTGGATACTGAAATACTCTGTCCATCCAGTTGGATCCTGATAGCTGCAGATCACACAGCATCTCATGGTTTTCTGTGGTAAAATACAGTGGATCTCACAGCCTTCGCTTAGCTCTTCGTGATCCGTAGCAGAATGTTTCACAAGAACCTGTGACATGGGGACAGTCTTGTCACCATGGTCCAGTCTATCAGACACCAGCAACATGTGTGAGGAGCACATGCAGCATTGTTGATAAAACCAAACCAGTTCATTTTACTCAGCATTAATTCAGTTTAAACTTTCAGAATGGTGCACAGCTAGAACACCGTATTGGGGCAGCATGTTCACCTATATGTCCTATCTGTGCTCACACCTCCAGATAAGCACTGCACAGATAAAGTGGACCATTTTCTTAGGACTGGACTTCAGATGCTAATGAAAGTAATGCACCTAAGATGCCCTGAGCTTCCTTCAGCCAGTGACCATGAGGGAGAGGCAGCAAGCCATCCCATCAGGCTTCCTTTTCCCTCCCCAGGGGTGGCTTGTGGTCATCTTCAAAGTGGACGGGAAGGCTTCACTGAGGGGAGCTGGAGCCTCAGAATGAAGGACATGGAGATCCCTCAGTGTCCACCCACTCCCCCACCCCAGGCCCCCTGCTTCCTCCTTTTCACAGGAGTATGGGGTCAGGATGAAGCTCAGCACACAGCAGGGCAGTGCACAGCAGCGCGGACTACTCACCTGCCCCACGGCTGTGTCTGTCTACAGCACTGGTCCAGGGGGAGTTGGTGGGGAGAGGACAATAGAGCCAGGAGCAGAAGGTGAAGCTGCAGAGCTGAGCCGCAGGGAAGAGCAGCCCTGCTGATGGCAGCACAGTGTCTCCTTGACAGGGAGACAGTGAAGAGAGGGACAGGGACAGGGCTCGAGGCTCCTGCAGAGACTGTGTCTCCAGTGGGAATGGGTTCCTGACCTGGGACACACTCACCTCCTCCAGGAGGATGGGGCAGACTAATGAACCAGGGCCAGCAGCCACACAGCTGAGAAGGCACAGGCTCCTCAGAGAGGGGTCATGGGGTTCAGCTCTGAGCAATCAGCCCAGAGGTTCATGTGTCCTTTAAGATGTATTCATAGAGAACAAAGAAACACATTGAATCATTATAAGATGTAATTTTTCTAGTGTATCAGAAGGCAAGCAAGTAAGAATAAAGTATTTCTCCTATTATTAAATATGGGGCCCTTTTCCTGTGGAATATAGAAAGAAGATACCAGAGAATTTAGGGACAAATCTTTACATGCAAAAATATTTGGACTCTGTCAAATGCATTTGCTTATTATTTCAGTTTTGAATCTCAAAGACACAGTGTAAAAACTTACATCTGCCAATATAGTAGTCAACTACATAGGTACAAATTCAAAATAGATTAAAACCTAGGCTTCCAAGTCACTTGTTTTGCATGTGTTCAACATGAGGAATGAACATTTCTGATGAATTTTAAATTGATCATCAAGGGAGGTCTGACCATAAATGCTGTCCTTGATGCTGAATGTCACAGGACCATAACTGAAGCAATGGCCTCTCTCACTCTCTTTTTCCCATGCTCCTCCTGGGATTTTGGGTGATTCTCTCTTCCAACAACAAGAGTTTATGGAGGAGATCTTGTCTGCAGAGGAGGAAAAGGACAGAGGAATCCCTCACTTCAACTGAGATTAGGAAGATGTATAAAATGTGGGAAACTGCAAAATTTGTACAAAAGCAACACTACAAGAAGGCAGTAGCAGTGTGAGAAGTGCATCCGTTTAATGAAAATACAATTTTGTATTGTAGTAAAATGCTCCAAAGGAGGCAAAAGCAAGTGCCAGTGGACAGGCTTCTTCTTAAATGATGTAAATAGAGCATGATTCAATTGGGTCAATAGTGATTCCACTAGTGGTAGTGAAAGTCATGCTACACAGTGACCCTTCTTTTTCTTGTCTCTCTCACACTACCCATGAAGGAGTTCAAAGATAAGGGCAGGGAATTTTTTTTTCATTTTTCTTTATATTTTGTATTTTCATTATTTTGAATTATGTTACAATATTGGAATCATTTTATGTGAACATTTTTGGGTTGTGTTACAAATTATCTGAGATCAATTATTTCTTAAGCAGAAATTCCCTTAGATACACAAGTGCTCTGGATTCTGAACATGTTTCTGCAATGCTCTATGCTCACAATCCAAGGTTTCACTATCTTACTACTCATGGGACGTGAGAAAATGAATCAAACCACCTGAGTACACTGAATTTGCTCTGGCTTCATAAAGAAATGGGTAGGATTAAAGCACACTGTCTCTGGTGGATGTAAGCAGTGGAAATTATGAAGCTTGACACTGGATTCATCTCTTTTAAAATTTCTGTTGTGTTTGATGTGCCTAGGTGGAACCTACAGACATTCCTGCCTTACTACATTTTAGAACCCAGAGAGGCAATGCTCCTGAAAAACTCTCCTGTCAGACCCATGAGATCAAAACACAGATCCCAGCAGGTGGTCAGGGAAATATTGATGGTGTCATAACAAACTCCAGGGCAGGAAGGACAGTTGGTGTCCAGCCAGGAGCTTCAGGATGGGAAGTGAGTGCTGCTGTAGGAATAAAGGGAAGAACAGAAGAGAAGCTGATTCCTATGCAGTGTGGAGTCCCTCTGTGAAAGAACAGAACTCCTGGGACAGAACAAGTCAGGCTGCTGCAGAGGACTGAACAATTGCTCCAGGAGACACAGCAGAGGAGCTGGCCTCAGATTCAAAGTCACTTATGAATTTATTTTCTTTTTCCATAACTTAACTTACTGGACACGGTTTCACAAATTCTAGAAAATGATTGCAGGCCCTCTAGGAATTGATGTGACAGTGTCTTTGCAGGTCTTCTCACAGAGCAATGAAGATCTCACCACAAGGGGAGGCTGGGTGAGGGAGGAGCACCTCACTTGGCCTTGCAGGCTCCTGGGCAAGTGCATCTGGCAGGTGCTGCTCCTTTGAATGCAGTTGGCATCTGCAGTGTAGACTCCAGGGCACCTGCTGGAAGATGGGGGCTTCCTAACATGGATAGGGCTGACCTCTAACCCAGGACCACAGAGACTGTGTGAAAGAGGTGTTGTAATGGTTGATGGATTGTGGCAACTTGAGAGGTGTAGGAATTTAACTAAATCTGTTCAGAAATTCTATACCCTAGGGGGTGCCCAGAACCTAGGCTAGTGTAGCCTGTAACTTGGAAGGAATAAAGGGGAAGTGAGGAAGAATGGACTGGATTCTGAACCCCAGAGGAGCTCCAGGCTTCACCTTAGGCTTGGATGCTACCTTCTGGCTTCTAACAGACTCTCCAGTTTCCAGTTCTGATCTCTCAGCCTTCAGGACTAGACTCTTATCCTTCTGGCATGGATCTTTCAGCCTTCCACCACAGACCTATTCACCTTCTGATACAGACTTGCATGGGACATTGCATGAGCTCCAGATCTAGGAGTTAAATCTTCAGTCTCCATCATTCAGACACCCTCTGTAGGCTTCTTCATCCAACACTGTGGTGACCATTTTAAGTCAGTCTTCTTATATCTTATACATGTACATATTTCAGATTATATCTGTTTGTCTAGTGAAACACTGGTATAGGAATGAAGGTTCTTGTTTGCAAAAATTAAACTGACAGTTTTCTGGATAAAACTTGCCAGTAAGTTTCTTTTCTGGAGACCCTTAAAATGTATAAAAATTGTATGACCTCCTGATTTACTAGGAAACTGTGAGACAAAGGACGCTTTAGTCCTGGCTAGAATTGCTGTGATATAGAGATCATTCTCCCATCAGCCTCTGACTTTCAGACATGGTGGCAGACAGGAAGCACAGGAGACACACAGGTGGACCTGGAGAACAAGGGTTTCCTGGATAACAAAGTTCAGGATTTTGCTGTCCATGATGATTCATGTTGGTTTCTCCTGAAATCTTTGAAGGGATACGAGGAGGAACCCATCCTGAGCTCAGCAGATGGCCCCGTGACATCTGTAGAGTGAGTTGATTTGGGCTCAGTTCATGTCTGAACTATGAAACATGCCTTACCTTTCCATCTCCCCAGGACAAGCTTTTCCCTTCTGTCAGTGTCTGGGGAGGGCAAGAGGTAACATCACAGCCTTCTGCAGAGATTTGAGTCCACAGGTGACAGAGGAAGAGGGGGTAGGAGCACATGTGATAGGATGGAGCTCATCCAGGATGGAAGGAAATGAGGTATAAAACCCAGGGCTGGAGAGTGGGATGCCAAGGTCCTCCCTGTCCCTGTGCACCTCCTTCTGGGTCCAGCAGGTAAGAAGGAAATCACCACACTGAGACGCTTTCTGAGACTCTTGGAATCAGAACACCCTGAGTTCCAGTATCAAACCTGTCTTTCAATAACTGTATTAGAAAGAAAAATCATAGGAATATTTTTGCTTTAAAGCATAAATCATTCAATAAAGACTAATTAGATGAGTGTGAACTGTAAACCTGGAATCCCTTTATGTTGTTTGTATAGACTAAAAGCCAAATTTTCCACACATGCACTTGAGTCCTGGTTTTATAAAATACTATAAATTTGGCATTTTCAGTGCTCACCTACAACAAGCAGCTCAAACTGTGGCTGAACTGTGAAGATCTTTCAAAGACACAGCTGTACTGTCCTTCATCTGCAGGTAGGATGGGGAGGATCCTCAGGGCAACCTGGCTGTGGGTGATGTTCTCTTAGGAGCTCTGTCCTCCCTTGATACTGGAGACTCTGCTGCTCTATGTGGTCCCAATTAAGTTAAATTAAATCTTCCCAGTTTGCTTAGGGTTGTAAGTCAAATTCATATGAGGCAGTATATTTAATTCTTATCACACTGGGTTTTGAAAAGTGTTATTGTTTTACAGATGAAGAATTTGAATCAGTGAGTACTTTAATACCTTAAGATTAACACCTTATGCATAGTAATGTGAAATAAAATTAATATTTCAAAGCAGTGTCACTTTATATCTTTAATGCAGTATATGTTTCTCAGTGTTACATAGTCATACAAGCCAAATAAATGTGAAAACATTGAAACTAATGTTTTTCTAAGCAAAGAGTAGAAAGACATTCTCTATTCTCATCTTAGAAAGTTACTATCTGTGTCTGCATCAAAATGCTCAGACCAGCAGACTGTTGCCAGGCCAACTCCACAACTGTGAATTCCACACCATGGCTGAGGCATCACCAACTCAGGCCTGGTTCTTATATACCTGCCCCCAACAAGACAGCAGAAATTTGAGTCCTGAACAAGGCAACAGTCTGGAATAGGAAATTCAACATGGATGACTAGTGACAAAGTCACATCAAGAGTGTAAGGAAAGATCTACTGAGAAAGAATGTTCTGGAACACACAACTTGGCTGAGTAGAGGAAGTACCATGCTGGAAAGACTCAGAGAACATCAACAAAGAAACACAGAGGATAAAGGACAAGAGGGCAGAGAGTGAGTTCCAGCAGCTCAGCTTCTCGAGGACATGGGGTGTGAAGTCTGGAGTGGGAGACAGCGGGAAGAACCTGAGTCTCTGTCCTGAGTGACCTTCAATGGTAAGGGGTGGTGAGGATCCACCTCACAAATGTCCCAGGACACAACCACACAGTGCAGGTATGGACAGGAAGACACTGTGGGAAGAAGGGTTGTGATTCTGAACTTCAATCCCAGAGATTCCCCTTGGGCACTTCATAGTGACAAGGACCCAGAGCAGAGGAGGAATCTCAGTCACTGGTGACTGTTGGCAGCTGGGGAGCATATTGCAGAGAGTCCTGCTGAAAAGCAGGGACTGGAGATAACAGACCTGAGACCTGCAATGAGGCTGCAGACTCAGCCTGACTTACTCAGCATTGCAGGCTCACACTAGCACCATTTACCACTACTAAAGGGAGACTCATGAAAGGGGCTCGTGGTGTGTTGTGTCTCAGCCAGCCCTGATAGACAGCACTAAAATGGATTAGACTCTTATTCTTGTAGTTCAATTGACTGCAGAGCAATAATCCTGACTCAGTGGACTATTTAGTGCCTGTGAGCTTCTCTGCCAAATGCACCATTACACACAGGAAGAGGGACAGAGAGAACTCCTTACCCAAGAACTCTGACTGGATCAGATTCTGCAATATATGCCTAAACCCTGGCAGAAAGAGGCCCAGAGTCAGCCACACACAGGGATGGGGCCCAACTGGGCCATGCCCAGTGAATGCCAAGCAGCAAGCAGGACCCAGATTCTAGCCTCAGGCGCTGACTGTGCACTCTGGTGGAGGCCCAGCACACAGAAAAGGACTTTGAGCCTGCCCTCAGGCAGTAAGACCACACACTGTGTCTGAGACCAACCCTGAGCCACTCATAGGGATGGGGGCCCAACTGGGTCATGCCCAGTGAACACAAAGCAGTGAGTAGGACCCAGGGCCCTGACCACATGCTCTGGAAGAATCCCAGCACACGGAAAAAACTTGGAACTTAGCTCCTAGGTGGTGAAACTTGGACTACAGCAGATTAACTGTGTCAGTGTGGAGAGTAAGCCCCTAAAATAGAGGTGTACATTGGGTAAATAGGGCCAGTAGTAAAGCCCCCTCCAACTAACTGTAAGACCTTGGTGAATCTGGAAAGAGTGTGAGTGACCCCCTCCTGCACAAAGAAACATCAGGCAGAGTGAAAATGGCAAAATGAAAAATCAAAATGCAGTCTCAAACATCTAGTCCACCAGAAGCAAGTGCAGGAGATATTGAAATAGAGGACCACAAAAGTAACACACTGGGAATCTCTGAAAAGATAGCAAGAAAAATAAAAAAACAACTCCATGAGGCTATAGAGGAAATCAAATTAGAAGTACTCTCCCAAGTAAAGACAGAAATAATAACCTTAGTAAAGGAGTTGCTGAGTGCAGCTAAAAAAAATCGAGAAAAAAGTACAGGAGTGTGAGAAACTGATTGAAATGTTGAATGAACAATATAGAAAACATGCAGAATTCAAGAAACAAAGAGACATCCAAGAAAAAAAATTCTATTTAAAGCATGCAAAACCGCTTAAATGAAGCTGAGGATAGGATTTCGGACCTTGAGCAAAGGATTGCAATTAGTGCTCAAGAAAGGATAGAATTTCTGAAAATAACAAAGCAGCATGAAGTGACAATCCAACAGCCTCAAGATGATGGCAAGAGCAACAATATAAGATTAATAGGCATTAGTGAAGAGGCAGGAGTCAATGAAAAATGACATAGCCAAAATATTCACAGAAGTAATAAAAGAAAATTTCCCAAACATGGGGAAAGAAACCGATATGCAGATAAGTGAGGCATATAGAATGCCAGACAGTCACAATCAACATAAATCCAGATCCAGACACATAATAATTAAGATCTCAGACATGCAGCATAAAAGCAGAATACTAAAAGCTGTTAGAGAAAAGACACAACCCACCTATCAAGGAAAGCCCATTTGAATCATGGCAGACTTCTCTGCACAAACCCTCAAGTCAAGAAGAGCTTGGAGTGAGGTATTTCAAGCCCTGAAAGAAAACAACCTTCAGCCAAGACTGATGTACCCAGCAAAACTTTCATTCAAATTTAATGGAGAAACAAGACACTTCTATGACAAAGAACAACTCAAGAAATTCATGTCCATCAAGCCAGCCCTAGAAAGAGTACTGAAAGACATACTACACAGAGATAAAAATGACCACAATCCCCCAAAAAACAGCAGAAAGAAAACACCAGGTAGTATAAGCAATTAAATGAAGGGAAAAACAGAAAGCAAACAACTGAAACATAACATGGCAAAGTAGAGCCAGTACATATCAGTAATATCCATAAATATACATGGCCTCGATTCACCTATAAAAAGAAATAGATACACAGAATGGATCAAGAAACAGGACCCCACAATATGCTGTATACAAGAAACACATCTGACCCAAAAGGAAACTCATAGATTAAAAGGACGTCAAAGGATGGAAAACAATATTCCATGCAACAGTAATGCAGAAAAAAGCAGTGGTAACTATTCTAATTGCAGACAATGTGAACTTCAAACCTAAAATGATTAAAAGAGTTAAAGAAGGTCACTACATACTTGTTAGTGGAAAAATTCAAAGGGAGTAACTAACAATTATAAATATATATGCACCAAATACAGGAGCATGCAACTATGTAACACAGATACTAAAGATCATGAAAAACCAAGTACAGAAGAACACAATTGTAACAGGGGATATTAATACTCCATTGTCATAAAGAGATAGATCAACTGGACAAAAAGTCTGCAAAGAAGTAACAGAACTGAATCATACCTGTGAGCAATTGGACTTAGTAGATATTTACAGAGTGTTCCACCCAACCACATCAGAATACACATTCTTCTCAGCAGTGCATGGGACATTCTCCAAAATAGACCATGTATTATCCCATAAAACATTCTTAAGTAAATGCAAGGTATTGAAATCATCCCATGCATAATATCTGACCATAGTGCACTGAAATTGGAAATTAATGGCAAAAGAAATTGCAAAACCTGCATAAATACATGGAAATTAAATAACCTTTTCAACAACCAGTGGGCTACAGATGAAATTAAAGAAGAAATAAAGCAATAGCTACAATTCAATCAAAACACAGAAACAACATTCTGTAATCTGTGGGATGCAATGAAAGTGATCCTACGAGGGACATATATAGCAATAAACTGTCACATCAAGAAAACAGAATGAGCACAAATAAACAACCTAATGCTCCATCTCAAGCTTCTAGAAAAAGAAGAGCAAGCTAAACCCAAAGCTCATAGAAGAGAGGAAATTGTAAAGATTAGAGCAGAAATCAATGCAATTAAAATTTTAAAAATACAAAGAATTAATGAATCAAAAAGCTGGTTTTTTGAGAGAATCAACAAAATTGACAAACCCCTAGCTAACCTTAACAAGAGAAGGAGAGCAAAAAACCCAAATTCATGCAATAAGAACTGAAAAGAGAGAAATTACTACAGATCCCATGGAAATTCAAAAGATCATGAATACCTACTTTGAAAATCTCTACTCACATAGAGTGGAAAACACAGAGGAAATGGACAGATTTCTAGAAACCTATGAACTACCAAAACTCAACCAAGAAGATAGAGCAATTTAGAACAACCCAATATCAGCTATTGAAATTGAAAATGTAGTTAAAAACTTACCAACAAAGAAAAGCCCAGGTCCTGATGGATTCACAGCTGAATTCTACAAGAAATTTAGAGATTTGATGCCAGTACTCCTTAAACTCTTCAAAGAAATTGAGAAAAAAGCAATCCTCTCTAAATCATTCCTGGAGGCAAGTATTACTCTGATACCAAAACCAGAGAAAGATCCAACCAAAAAAGAGAACTATAGGCTATTCTCACTAATGAACATTGATGCAAAGATTCTCAACAAAATACTGGCCAATAAAATGCAGCAAATCATCAAGAAGATTATACATCATGAGCAAGTGGGGTTCATTCCAGAAATGCAGGGATGGTTTAACATATGCAAATCAATGAGTGTAATACACCACATCAACAGAGCCAAAAAAAAAAAAAAAAAAAACCACATGGTCATCTCAATAGATGCACAAAAAGCTTTCAACAAAGTCCAACACATGTTCATGATAAAAGCCCTTCAGAAACTCGGAATACACAGCGTCTGTCTCAACCTTATAAAGGCCATCTATGACAAACCAACAGCCAACATTATACTAAAGGAACAAAAAATGAAAGCTTTCACCTTAAAATCAGGAACAAGACAAGGATGTCCACAATCACCACTCCTTTTCAACATAGTTCTGGAAACACTATCCACGGCAATCAGACAAGAGAGAGAAATAAGAGGAGCAAAGATATGAAAGGAAGGAGTTAAATTATCACTATTTGAAGATGACATGATACTCTATATAGAGACCCAAAAAACTCCAGTAAAAGACTGCTAGAGGTAATAAACAAGTTCAGCAGTGTAACTGGAAACAAAGCCAATGCTCAAAATTCAATAGCATTCCTGTACACAAACAAAAAGCTCACTGAGAGAGAAATTATGGAAATATCACCCTTTACAATAACATGTAAAAAAATGAACTACTTAGGAATCAACCTAACTAAAAATGTAAAAGACCTATATGCTGAAAATTATACTATGCTGGAAAAGGAGATTGAAGAGGATATTAGAAAATAGAAGGACATTCCTTGCTCTTGGTTAGGAAGAACCAACATTGTGAAAATGGCCATACTGCCAAAACTGTTGTACAGATTTAACACCATCCCAATCAAAATACCATTGACATACCTCACAGATCTAGAGAAAACAATACTAAAATTCATTTGGAAACAGCAGAAACCTATAATAGCAAAGGCAATTCTATGAAACAAAAGCAAGGTAGGAGGCATCTCAATTCCTGACTTGAATCTCTACTACAAAGCCACAGTGATAAAATCAGCATAGTACTGGCAAAGAAATAGACCTGAGGATCAATGGAACAGATTAGAAGATGCAAGCACAACTACAAAGACACTCAGCCACCTGATATTTGACAAAGGAGCTAAATATGTCCACTGGAAGAAGGATAGTCTCTTTAACAAATGGTGTTGGAAAAATTGGCTCTCTACATGCCAAAGACTGAAACTAGATCCATGCATATCACCATGCACAAAACTAAAGTCTAAATGGATCAAAGACCTAAATATTAAAACAGAAACACTATATCTATTGGAAGACAAGGTAGGTAGAAGTCTTGGAGACATAGGGGTAGGCAGAGAATTTGTGAACAAAAAAAACTGAGCAGGAAACACTTCAAAGAATCAACAAATGGGATCTCACATTATTGAAAAGTTTCTGCACTGCAAAGGAAATCACCAACAGAGTGAAAAGAAAACCAAGATTAGGAAAGAATTTTAACCAGCAACCCCTCAGACAAAGGACTTGTGTCCAGAAAATATAAAGAATTGAAAAACATCAAGTCCCCCAAATTCAAAGACCGTCTCCAAATATGCGCATCTGAGATAAACATACAGTTCTCAGAGAAAAATATACAAATGGCAAATAAATACATGAAGAAATGTTCACCATCACTGGTCATTCGAGAAATGCAAATTAAAACAGCAATGAGATTCCAATTCCACCTTACTCCTGAAAGAATAGCTGCCATCAAGTAATCAACTGATAACAAATGTTGGAGAGGCTGCGGGGGAAAAAGGAACACTGCTCCACTGTTAGTGGGAATGTAGACTGGTGCAACCATTATGGAAATCCATATGGAGAATTCTCGCAAGACTAGGATTGGAAGCCCCATTGAATCTAGCTATCCCCCTCCTGGGTCTTTTCCCCGAAGAACTGAAAAGTTCATATCACAGTGATATATGTGCACCCATGTTCATAGCTGCACAATTTGTGATAGCTAAATCCTGGAAACCACCAAGATGCCCATCAACTCCAGAGTGGATGAAAAAGATGTGGCATTTTTATACAATGGAATATTACTCAGCTATAAAAAAGGATGATCTTGAGGCCTTCATAGGCAAATGGAGACAACTTGAGACTATCCTCATTAGTGAAATAAATAAGAGTCATATTTATAATTATCATATTGTGTCTCTAGTGTAAAAAGTAAATAAGAACTACAAGAGTAATAAAGCCAAAATGTATAATTGCTATTTTAAAAAAGAGAGGAAAAGAAAGTGCTCTAAGAGATATAACTGCATATAAGTTTGAGTGCGTAAAATAGATGACCATATTGCTGAATCTTTGTTGGATCTTTGAACAAAACTGTTTGTTGTCTGACTGTTTGAATATTTACTATGTACCCTTTAACTTTGTAACTTGAACAACTGCATCTAGGATGACAGTATGCAATTTATAAATTACTGATTTCTTAGTGGGGCTTTTTCTCATTCTCCTTTTTCTTTTTTTCTTTTAAAAAATTCTGTATTGTTGCTACCCTTTTTTCTGTTCTGTTTTTTTCTCTTCTCTTTAAGTAAAATTTTAAAAATGTGTAATTGCTATTGTAAAAAAAGAGGAAATAGGAAGTGCTATAAAAGATATAGCTGCATGTATGTTTAGGTGTGTGGGATTGATGACCATATTTCTGGGTTCTTGTTGGATTGTTGAACAGTTCTGTTTGCACTCTCACTGCTTGAGTGTCCACATTGTGTGCTTTAATTCTGTAACCTGAATAACTATTTCTAAAAGAACAATATGTAATTTATCAACTAGTGATTTATTACTGTTTATCTTCTTTTCTTGAAATTCTGTAATATTTCTACCTTTTTCCTGTTTTTTTCTTTCTCTTTAAATAAAACAAAGCTAAAAATGAAACTACCACAAACCTAATAATCTCTCTCCTGAGTCCAAATGATTTTAATCATTACATCAACGAGATACCTACTTTTCCATACATCTTTCAGCTCTGCTCAGAGTACCAATTGTGAAATCCTCTAAGTATCCATTAAGCGATAAGTGGGTTAACAAAATATAGTACGTATACATGAAATAATATTACCCAGCCTCAGAAAAGAGAAGAAAGTCCTGTCATTTATGACCAGGTTGATACAGCTACAGGATACTGTGTTAATTAAAATATGTCAGGTGCAGAACCAGAAAGTCTGCATTATCCATGTGTGAAGTGTGAAATGCAACTCTCAGAATCAAAAGGCAGGATGGTCATTAGTGTGACTGATTGTGGATATGAGGGTGTGACCAGAAAGCTATTTTCCACTGAAAACAGAATATCAGGGACAGTATTTTCAAGAAATATTCTACAACACGATGACTAAAATATATTTTGTTCTTCAAAATTATTATGAATTTATTTAAATTTTTCTACCTAATAATAATAAACATAAGTAGTAAAATAGCTATTAATTATGTTGAATTAGCCATTTAATATATTTAGACCTATCAACATGTCATATTTCATATCATATCTATTAACATGTTACACAACAATTTTTGAAATGTAATACTTGCATGCATGTGTTCAATAAAGTAGCACAACATACTAAGAGTCAACTCATATATCTAATTATACGCTTTTAAAAATGAAAAATAATGTCTTTAGGGTGAAATTTTAGCATCTTTTATATTTTAAAGCTCTCCAAGAAGTTTTTGTTCCTCAATTCATATTATACAAAAATCCCTTTACTATACATCTCATTACCTTTACATTTTATAAATGAAAAACTTAGGAAATAAAATATCAGTAACAATTTGAAGTCACCAAAAAGGCATATTGTAGTGATGGAAATAGGGATTAAAGATACGTCCTACAGTAATGAGATAATCTTTTGAAATTGACAAATTACTGAGGTGCTGTTTTGTCACTGAGACACAGTAAATCCTGAGAGTTGATAATAATGTTTCAGACCATATCTTCATGTATTTTCAGAGCAAAGAACCTATAATTAAAAAGATATCACTTACTCTAAAAAATGTATAAAATTTCAAATTTTTGTCAGAAACAAAGAAAGTATTTCAATACTTACCTTTGATATAAACAATCTTTATAGCCTACTTCAGTCTCAGTCATAGATTCATTAACACTATGTTAAATTTGGAATACAAATTTCAAGTTCACCCTTATCTTTATGAATGTTTGGTCACACTTGTGAAATTTTATCTATTTTTTAAACAAAAACTTAATGTGTATCACCTCATATTTCATAAAGGCTACAATATCACCTTTAAAAATTACTGTAGATTTTGTTTCATCTTATAGTCAATAAAAGTAAGACAAATATTAAGTGAAGACAAAAAATTATACTATTACACAGCAACTGTTTCCTGAATAAGTGTCACTTTCAGGAAAGAACTCAGTAGAATATTTTCAGTGGTGAAAAAATATTCAATCCACCATCTTAAAATATGCAGAAGAGGAGAATGCAATTTTTGCAAAACCATCATCAGAATCCTTACAAAGTTATTTTAAAGGGAAAATATAAGGAATTTTCTTACAGTTAAAAAATGGTAATGACTTTGCTTTTTCATTTTGATATTTCCACACCAAATACAGGGGTTTAAACAGTATAGGTGCCCAATTACTATCTATAACTATTCTATATCCATCACCAGTAAAAATCCAAAAATAAGTAGAAGCAGCTATGTACCAATATAGTCAGGTGTATTATACCTATTGGGATAAAACTATATTTTTACCTAAAGTGATTTCAGAAATATCACTTATATATTAATACTTTCCTTTTTTCTTTTAAAAGATAATTACAGTATTATATGGATGTTTCATATATTGTCTGCTTTGAAATTTCGTTTTAAGCCATGAAACCTGGAAACCAAAGTTTTGAGACAGATTTTATGCTGGTTGGTCTTTTCCAATATGGCATCATGAATGATTTTCTTTTTGCTGCCATTGTCTTCCTCTTCTTGGTGGCTGTGCTGGGGAACATCACCCTGGTCCACCTCATCCAAGTGGACAGCAGGCTCCACTCGATCACGTACTTCCTACTCAGTCAGCTCTCCCTCATCCACATGATGCACATCTCCAACACTGTTGCCCAAGATGGCAACAAACTTCCTGACCAATACCAAGACCATCACATTCTCAGGCTGTGAGATTCAGACATTTATGTTCCTGAGCCTTGGTGGATGTGAAGCCATTCTCCTGGGCTTCATGTCCTATGATCATTACGTAGCCATCTGCCATCCTTTGTGCTATGCTGTCCTCATGAGCAATAAGATCTTCTGCTCCCTGGTCACATGTGTATGGTCCAGCAGTGCTGTCAACTCCTTAATACACGCACTGTATGTCTTCCACCTTCCCTTCGTGGGTCTCGGCTTCTTAACCACTTTTTTGCGTGAAGTTCCCTCTCTGCTGCCACTGGTATGTGAGGACACCTCCCAGTACGAGTACACCATCCTCCTGAGTGGACTTATTATTCTGCTGCTGCTCTTCCTGACCATCCTAGCTTCCTATGCTCAAATGCTCACTGTCATGTTCCAGATGAGCTCGGGCACAGGACGAACCAAACTCTTTCCACATGTTCCTCCTGCCTGATTGTGGCCAGCCTCTTCTATGTTACCAGTCTCTGCACCTACCCAGGACAAGATGGTGGCAGTGTTTTATACTATAGTCACACCTCTTCTGAACCCATTCATCTACAGCCTGAGGGACAAGGAGGTCCTGGAGGCCCTCAGAAAACTTTTCTGATGATGAACACTGGTAGAGGAAATATGGGTTTGGGAATTCCTTAATGATTGGAGATTAGCACCTTAGACAGCGCTTCCTGAAATCTACCAGGGAAGATGCAGAATAGATATTCTTTGTAGAACCTGAGAAGCACTGTGCTCATCACACCAGGGAGCCTACAGATGTGATGGACTCTGTTCCTGAAGCATGAATGTTTTCACTTGCCCTTTTCAATGCCATGGAAATCAGTCCATAGCAAGTTATATGCACACAGACATGTAACAACAAGATAATTTATACAGTTTCCAAAGTTAAGAGAAAGAAAAAATAATTCTCTCATCCAGTCATAAATGCACCAATGTTTTAGAGATTTGACCATGACTTTGTCATAAGGCCTGATTATGAGGGAATAAACAGAAGTGAAGTCTGAGACATTCCCCTCTGATTCATTTCTACCTGCCATCTAAGGTCACTTGGCCATATGAACTAACTTAGTGGCATCGTGGTGGAAATGTGGCTGTGTAGGCTGGCTCCTGTCTCCTCTTCCACTGCTTGTAAGTGCTGCATGCTCATCACAGAGCACTGGGGACCTCCTCACACCCCCATGCCTGAAGAGGACACCTGATGCCTCTCAGGGTCAATATCTCCCTGCTGCTCAGGTGACACATTTCTAGGTAGGATTCTTGTAACTTAACTTACTTAGAGAGATGCTTTCATTAGCCCATGTCCACTGTTTAATTCAGTAATTTTAAAATGCTTGTACTTTTCTAATTACTTTAAAATCTACTGAAAAAAAATCCAGTGTCTTAAGAAATTCAGGGAGTTACAGGGTGCTACTGTGAGGTGTAACTGAGACTATTCCTTCCTTATGTCCTTAGAAATTACAGGCTGGGAAAACCTCCTCTTAAGATTTTTATCAGATAAACATTTTTTTATTAACTGTTCGACTATAATGCTCTGGGAAGCTATTTCCTCACTAACACACACATATATAAATGTACAAATACATGAAACTCAGTACTCTGAGCAGTTACCATCCTTAACCTCACAATATTGATTGACAGCTAGACCCACAGGGTAGGAAACTCTCTGAGGAAACTTAGACTAATAAACTGAGGACCAGACCTACCAGCTCATCTGCAAAGCGTCCAAAGCCATGACTCCATTCTTCCTTAACACAAAGACCTAACTAGAATCAACCCTTTAATGGGTTGGGAATTCCTTAGTGATTGGCTATGTTAGCTTCCTATAGTTCCTCTAATTCCATATAGCAACCCTTTAGTTCAGCAATGTATTGTGCAGTTACTGCATTGTGCAAGGCCAGCACTAGGAGAACCCCCTCCCAGGGATAGCACATTATGCAAGCTCACAGCAACCCTGCTGTGCAGGGGGAGTCATGCAGGACCGAAAGGGGTAGAGAGCTTCAGGGGAGAACATCAGCTGGGTTCCACTAGAGGTGACTTCCTTAAGAGACAATGCAGACAGAAACTGTGGTCACCAACAGAGCTGTGCACAATGAAATCAGGAGAGACAGCAGCTCCTCAGATAGTGTGAGCCTAAAGAGAATCACTAGGCCAAGGAAAGACAGGAACTCAAGAAGCCTCCATTGGATCAAAAGTCTTGGAGACATTAGGAGAAGATTGATGCTTAATATTAATTCCAGACTGGATATGAGGAGAGGAAGGAAAAAGCTGGGAGAAAAAGGTCAAAGGCCAAGAAATGACTTCAAATGTCTGAAGACCCCTGTGAGGAGCAGTTGGTGTGTTTCCCAGCAGCTGTGTTCTGCCCCTGTGGCGTTCCAAGTATGTGATCAGGAATCACAGTGGGGTTCTTGTGTGAGGATCAGATCTTTGAGGAAAGGTAGTTTCTCACACACAAAGAAAATACAGCTCTGACATAACAGAGATTCCAGCCAACTCAGGTATCTCCTCAGCACCCAGGAACATTTCAAAGTTGAAGTTTACATTTGAGACATAGGCAACATCTGAATTGTGCCAGTGATATGTAGTCTGGTGGCAGATCACTGGCATGCATGAGTCTCCAGGCTCCAACACTAAAAGGAAAAAAAAAATCTGAAATTATTTTCTTTTTTTCAGGGTTTTTCCTGGTTTTCTTCCTTTCTTAATCTAAATTTCTCTAAGAAAATCCAGAATCTTGGGTCATATTTTATGTACATACTCTTGTACTAGCGGAAGAAAAATTCTGGGAATTTTCCAGTAGCTCTGAGGAAGCTGAGAATCTTGTAGAAGGTGACAGCATCTAAGTGAAAAATTAGGGTGGGTAGAAGTAGAACAGAGAGAAATGGAAAAGTAGGAGCATCTCTTCTTGTGCCTCCTGCACCATCCTCCTGCACTCACAAGGGTTCACTCACACACATACAAAAACTGCTCGCCCATGCATAGGCACAGGAAGGTCCACATGGGCACTGTGGACCTCAGTCTGAAACTGGGCCGCACTCGTCCCCTCATCCTTGTTCAGAGAACATTGCAGGCTTTCTGTTTGCATGTGTGTGCCAAGTGCCCTTGCTTTCAGTCATACGTGTTCTTATATGGGTTTCCTGCTGTAAATCTACAGGGCTTTGCTAAGACCAACAGTCCTCATCTAGGAATGGTAGAAAAATATTACTTGAAGTTCTCAGTCTATTGGAATAAATTGTTGCTAATAAGTTATGAGACCCAATGGCGAGCTCTCAGTCATTCCTCAAAAAAGACTAATGTTTTCAATTTTATTAGCACTGTCATTATTTTTAAGATTAATTCACCAATATTTTTATAACAGTTTATATATTTTCCTATTCAATTGCACTTACCTGGAAATAACAGCATTGTTAGTATTTTTTATTTTTTTCCAATCTCACTTATTGACACTTTATACTTAATTACCTATTGGAATGTAAGTTTATAATACTGAGGTGGATTTTATAATTACTGAGATGGATTTTTACCACCATTTTTCCTTGCCAATAACTTGTCTGTAGAACTGTATTTGAATAATTACTCAATATTTAAGTTTCGGCTAGGAAGTAGAACATCATGGTAGCAGTTATCTGTGTTAGGTAAACCTTTGTCGCTGGGAAGACATCTTCTGCTGTTTTTTAAAAATTCTCTCATGAAACAACTTCTCACTTTTCAATGTTTTTTTTAAAGCAAAACAGAAAAAAAGATAGAAATGATACAGAATTTCAAAAACTAGTAGCAAATTAACTCTAGTTAATACATTGCATATTGTTATTTTAGAAGTAGCTGCTTAGGTTACAAGATTTAGGCATAAAAAAAGAATTTCTTTTAAGCAGATCAGAATGCAGTTTTTGTTTGTTTGTTTGTTTGTTTTTTCTAAATGGGGGAAATGGACAGAAGTGAGTAGACAGTTATCGGATACACCTGATGCTTCGTATTCACTCTACAAATTAATATCCTTGCATAATTCTGCGTGAGTGGTAATGATGATCTCCCTTTTATAGAAGGATGAACTGACTCTCAGGGGGTGTGCATAGCCTGCCCCGAATGGGTTGGCTGGAAGATGAGAGCCTTAAAGTAGCAATGCATCCTCAGGAATGAGCACTTTTCACATGCCCACTGATAAAAGGGCAGATGACTTTCACAAGTGTTCATTCATCCTGACTCTTAATTACAAACAATAGGAGGAACATGCAGCTCCGTGACAGAGCACTTGCCTAGTACACACAAGGTCCTGGGTTGAAACCACAGCACTGGAAATAAAAGCAATTCATCATAAATAAAGCAGTAGATATGGACTAGCGTGGAAACAACATGAAAAGAAACAGCGTTAACTGCGTGTTCTGTCAGGTGAGCGAGAAGGAATCATCACTGTGGACAGAAACCAGGGGGTGATTTTACAAATGAGCTGTGAACAGGGAGTTCCTTCCTTTCCTTCCTTCCTTCCTTCCTTCCTTCCTTCCTTCCTTCCTTCCTTCCTTCCTTCCTTCCTTCCTTCTGTTGTAATCTAACTCAAGTGCCACACCCTTTACCTTTAAAAAAAAAACAGGATGTCCTGTTTCCTCAGGAATGTACAGGTGTGGCGCCCCCCCCCCACATCTTTGCAGTTTTTTCCCTTTATAAACCACCCCCAAATCTTAGCCTAGTTGCACAGCATTGTAAATTCCACCCTCATTCTGTGTCGCTGGAGACCAGCTTAAATATGTTCCCAGTGGCAGGGTGGGCCCTCGGTGGTGGTTCAGGGCAGCCTTCCCCCGAGGCAGGCTTGCACTGAGTTTCTCATTTTTAGCTTTTGAGGGAACATTTTTCTATTTTCCTCAATGGCTATTCTAACTTACCTTCACAACAATGTGTAAAGCGTGTTCTCACTGACATATTTTTGTCATTTTGGTAATATATATTTGGATAGGGATGAAGTAATATCTCATTTTTATTAATTTGCATGGCTATTCCTTTTTTAATAACTGAGTTCCTTTCTGGAAGCACAGCCATTAAATGAATAGGCTGCCAAGTGACAAGCTCCACATAGTATGTACACTGGGGTATTCTGAGGGAAAAAACCATCAACAGAAACTCCCACTTCATGAATTTGCTCTTATTTGCCTCTTACAAGTGTCTGTAATACTATAATGTATAACAAAATACAAAACTACGGAACTGTGCTGTATCATACATTCAGGAAAAATGAAGGTACTGTATCAACCAGGAATATTGTGCAAAAAGAGAGATTCAGGCTGATATTTTAGTCATCCAGTCCTTTGGTGTCCAGCTCAGTGTCATCGGTGACAGTAAGATCAGGAGATGTAGAAGGCTTCCTAAGGGAAATGATGACACAGAAATGGGAGAACAGCAGCAGCAGTCTTGGCTGTAGCTTTTGAGAAGAATACCTTAGTGTGGTCTGTTTTGCCATTTTATTTTTGGCTTCACAAACTTCACCAGAGTATCATAAATTTTGGCTCATTTGTTGTTTCACCTTCATGAATCACTCAACATTTGGATCCAAACCTGCTGTTCTGACAGAGCTGCATTCACTTCTGAGAGTGCACTGGGGACAGTGGCTGTGGTTAGCACACTCAGTGAAGAAGCTGTGGAGTTTTCACACCTACAGAAGTAGGAGAAGCAGCCGTCAGGTCACACTGCTGCCCATGTTCCTGTGTCACAAGTCTGAATGCAGATTTTACATCCTCACAGTCGTTAACCAGGCAGACGTTAAATTAGGAATGTCTGTATGCCCTTGCTGACGAGGGACACCGAACAGTTTTCCATCTATCTCTTGAACACTTTTTAGTTTTTTGTTTTTGAAATATCAATTCAGTTGCTTTGCCCATCTGCTAACTTAGCTTCCTTGTTGCCTTGTTTTGAGTTGAAATTCTTGTGTATTTTAGACATCAGCTATTTTGTTTGCAAGCATTTTCTCTCACCCTCTAGATTGTCTCTTCCCTCTGATGCACAGAATCTTTACATGTGATACAGTTATGCAAATGTGCTTTTTTCTTTTGATGTTTCTACTTTGGAGTCATTATCAAGAATTTTTATCAGACATACATCAAGGACTTTAGCTCTTTATTTTCTTCTACTGGATTTACAGCTTCAAATCTTCATACATTTTTTGTTCATTTGAATTGAGTTTTACACATAGCATGAAATATGTGACTACTTTCATTTTCTCTGCATATATACATGTTTTTTCTCAACATTTTTATTGAAGATAATTTTCCCATTGTGAAAGTGCCACACACTATTTAGGTGATTAATCATTTTATTCAATGTAATTGGTCTTGTTTTAGGAAGACACCTAAAAGCAAAATGGGAGAATAATTAAATAAACCTTTGACACAGTGTAAGTATAAATGATATGGAGTAATGTTCTTCAAATTGACTTAGATGTCCTTACCAAAGAGCAGGGGAGGCGCTGTCACCCTAAGAGTGCCACGCAGGAGGGAAGACAGGGACCTTATCTTCCACACTGTGACTGCACAATGACCATGGAGACAGGGGTTTGGGCTCAGACTGGAAGATGCCATGAGTGAAAACTTACATGACACGCAGCCATTGCTCTCAGTGTTCTCTAACATCTTTGTTCAACCCACGGGAATTATTTACTGCATCTCACAGTGCTTTAGATGAACACTTATATTCACTCACTTGGAAAACAAAGCCCCATTCCAAGTTTTAAGAGGCAGAATCAACTGCCAAATGCTTATTTCCTGCAGTGGCACATGCTCATGGGGTTAGACATTCAAGAGGCTGAGGCAGGAGGACTGCTCCAGCCCAGGTGCTAGGGGCTACCACAGGCAACACCGTGATATCTTCTCTCAGAAACAATGGGAAGGACATGTGGAGTAAAGAAAAACTGTTTCTACACAGGTCATATAGGATAAGCATGAATTGCCATGCTTTATGAATAGGTACACATGTGCAAAGGTGTATTTCAATGAATTAAATTGATGTATAATATCACACAGTAAAGTGCAATACTACACTTTAATCCAATGACACTTAAAACATGCAGTTTTTAGAGAGGGGATTTTATATCCTGGTGGTAACTATCATGTAGGGTTGCAGTGCACAGTCTACAGGTCAGCAGACCCTGGAGTTGGAAGTGATAACAGAGTCAGCTGGTTTCAGTGCTCTGTGCTGTCACACTCAGTTAACCTGAGACAGGGATGTAGAAACAAAGTGGGAAACATGTGTTGAAGATGTGGATAAAGGAAAATATCCTTTATATATTCTAAATAAATTTGAGAACAAGGAATGACATGATTTGTTCCATCATATAAATACATTCAGAGATCAGCATGTCAGCTAATTACGTATTAGAAAAGTAACTCAGACAGTGGGATGAATGTGTTCAAATGAGTGTGAGTATTCTGAGAGGGATTCATGGAAATGTGTCTTTTACTGTAATTTTTAAAGTTAAAAGTCTGATCAAAGTTTTTGATTGCATAGTACATTCAAAAATTTTCTGCATTTTTCATTTTAGTTTCTCCATTATAATAAAATATTGCTCTCAAATTGATAAAAAATGCATACCCATTTTTTTATTGGAATGGTGAGGTAAAGAAAAATAAAATTTACACATTGGAACACATAATGATTATGATGTCATATCTTCACACTTTTAAACTTAAACATTAATTCTATTTTTATGGCTTCAGAATTACAGAATTTTCTAGTGGCCCTCCACTACTGAACATGCAGGAGCAGAAATTCATCTACATTTTCAGAGAAGAAAACTTCTCACTAAATTTTTTCCAGGGCCCACATCACCTCCTTGCTCCTCAGGCAGGTAGATCATAGGATTGAACATAGGGGTGAGGATGGTGTACAAGACAGCCAGGACCACTGTGTTGGAGATCAGAGGGACTTTTGGCAGAAACAAATATAAACAAATGGTGCATAGTAGAAGGTCACCACCGTGGGGTGGGTGCTGTGGGTGGAATAGGCCTTCTTGCTGCCCTCCTGGGAGCACATGTGGTAGACAGTAAAGAGAAATTTCCCATAGGAAAACACAATGATGATGAAAGGAATCAAGAGAAAAATGACAGTGCTGAGGATCACAGTGTACTCATGGACCCTGGTGTCCCCACAAGCCAGAGTCAGCATGGTTGGGACATCATAGAAGAAATGATTAATGATCCTGTACCTGCAGTAAGGAATATGGAGGATGTTTACTGTGTGAGCACAGGAGTTGATAGCATCGGATGCCCAGGATCCCAAGATCATCAGCACACACACTCTTCTGTTCATGTAGATGGAATAGTGCAGAGGAAAGCAGATAGACACACAGTGGTCATAGGCCATGGACATCAGAATCATTGTTTCTACCCCTCCTAAACTCAAGAAGAAGAAGCTCTGGAACCCACAGCTGATGAAGGAGATGGACTTGTTCCCAAATAGAAAACTGGAAGCCTTGGGGACAGTGGTGGAGATGTAATTAATGTCAACAAGGGAGAGCTGATTAATCAGGACATACATGGGAGTGTGGAGGTGAGCATCCAGGAGGATGAGCAGGACTATGGCCAGGTTGCCTGCCAGGGCCATCAGGAAGATGAGAAAGATAAGAATGAAGAGGACAAGGCCAACCCTTGATGGGGGAACAGGGCCAGAAGGATGAAGTCAGTGGAGGTCTGATTTTCCATCTGGTATTTCTTTACTTTTTCCTAAGTGTTTCTGAAATGCTATGGCATATAAAAACAAATATTTTAATTAATCATTTTACTAAGTCTGAAATATTCATTCAGTGTAGTTTTTAATAAAGAATTTTTGAAAAATATTCCATTGTGTGCCTCACATATTCATCTGAAGATGTCAAACACATATAAACAAAATATTTAAAAAAAACTGTCAATTTGTTAAAATTACATTTTGCCCTAATGTCTTCATTTACAGAATCATCTGTCTTCAAGAGGAAACCTTATCTAAAAAGCACAGGTATGTTCACGAAGCAATATTTAAGTATACTTCTCTAGAAATCTTATAAGGAAGTGAAAAATACACTTTCAAGATACAATAAGTCTCATAGAACAAGCAGAATGAAATCCTAGGAAAATTCTCCATCATGTTTTGCAAACACTCGTCTCCTGAAAGCACAGCAGGCTTCCCTGGAGGATCTGAAACACACAAGCTCCCAGAAAGTTTATCTGTTCTTGAGATCCGATTGTACCTCTATCTCCATTTGCACTTGTAAGAATGAAGTCAAACTGCTGCCAGATACGTGAGTTTACAGTCTCACCCAATTTAATCCCTGTTACCCAGGAAATTCTCACGTGCAGGATCAACAAGCAGGGCTCTCTCCAAGGTCCTGGAAATGAGTCCTTCCTGAGATGGCTCTTTCCTTCAAGGGCTTTTATAACTCATTCCATCAAAAGATAATTCAATTTCTTATATTGCTTTATTGCACATTATGATAGTCTGTTAAAATGTACGAACAGTCTTTGTTTTCAGTCATTTAAAACGATACAGAAGCAAGAAAGATAACCCTTCTAGCAGGTGAAGAGAGCTGG
>PVLA01013731.1:0-35106 GCA_004027455.1 Hydrochoerus hydrochaeris | reverse complement strand
GCACTTTCTGTAGGGTTGATTTGGTGGTCATGAATTCCTTCAGCTGTTCTTTATCAGGGAAGTATCTTGTTTTTCCATCAGTTTTGAAAGATAGTTTTGCAGGGTACATCAGTCTGGGTTGGAAATTGTTTTCTTTCAGGGTTTGAAACATGTCACTCCAAACTCTTCTTGACTTGATGGTTTGTGTTGACAAGTCTTTTGTGATTCTGATTGGTTTTCCTTTATAGGTGATCTGTTTCTTTTCTCTACCAGCTTTTAATGTTCTGTTCTTGTGCTGAATTTCTGGGATCTTGATTATTATATGTGTGGGTGCAGATTTACTTTGGTTATGGCTCGTTGGAGTCCTATATGCCTCGGTTATCTGAATAGCAGATCCTTTTCCCATATTTGGGAATTTTTCTGCTATTACTCTGTAAACAGCTTTTTTATTTCATTTGTATTGACCCCTGCTTCTTCACTGATACCTATTACTCTTAAATTATTTTTTCTTTGGTTTTTTTATTCGTTTATTTGTTTTGTTTTGGTACCAAGGATCAAACTCACGGCCTCTTACCTGCCAGGCAGGCACTTACACCACTGATCTAAATCCCCAGCCTGCAGAGATTGAATCGTTATTTCCTCATTCCTTGTCATTTTTAAGAGATCTTTTCTTCATGATCACTAGCTATGATCCTGTCTTCAAGGTGTGAACATTTATCTTCACTCTCTTTCAAGCAGTTTTGCCAGTTTTCAATTGACTTTTTAATTTCCTGGATGTCTCTTTTTAATCTGTTTTACACATTGTAATTGCCTCCTATATTGTTCATTCAAGGAAAATGTTTTCATCATTTTCCTATGCTCCTTTTTTTTATGTTTTCCTTAGATATGCTCAGCAATTCTCTTACTATGCTTGTGATTTCTTCTTTTACCTGAGACCTTATTTCTGATCTGATTGCTTTTACAGTCTTGTGAAATTATTTCTTTGCTTCAGTTGCTGTCCTCTCAGGGATTTCAGCTGTGTGACTTTCATTTTCTTCCATGACTGTATCTCCCAGACTTGTTTTCTGTGGTCTGGAGTTCTGAGATTGCCTTTTGCAGCTTCATCTTGACATGCTCCTAGATTCCTCCCAACAATCCTGTTATGCTTCTCAACCCCACAACATTGGGGACATTCCCAAAACATAATTTCTAGAGAACCCATTTGCTATAGTTTGGATCTGAAATGTCCCCCAAAGGCCCACATGTGAACAGGCTTGGTTGCCATCTTGGTGGTATAAGAAGGTTGTAAAATCTTTTTGAGACAAGGTCTCACTTGAATTGCTGACTGTCTTTGAACATACTGATGTAGCTCAGGATGGCCTTCAATCCACAATGATCCTTTTATCTCAGCTTCCCAAGTGCTAGGATTACAGGCATGTGCCACCATGCCAGGCATGTGGAAATTTTTTGAGGGGCAAAGCCTAGTGAAGTTCTTCTGATCTTCCTGGATGAGACTACTGAACTCCAACCCCTTTCTCTTTCATGCTTTCAAATTGCAGGAATGAGGTTGGCAGCTTTGTTCCACCACATGCTTCCACAATGATGTACTGTTCCACCATACCCCCAAAATCCAATAGTACCAACAGATCATGGAAAAAAAATCTCAAAACTCTGAGGCAAAACAAGCCATATTTGTTACAGAAAAGCAACATGACTAAAAACAACATTGAAACCATAGCATTCTACTCTGACTCCCAAAAGTTCTGTCTTTCTCAGACCCAGAGTATGCCAATTTCATCCCAATAGACCAGGAAAAATCAAATACACAAGAACAGAATTATAGCAGGGAACCTTAACAGCCCATTATCACAAAGAGATAAATCAACTAGAGAAAAAGTCAGCAAAGAAATAATAGAAATTATTCATACCTGTGAGAAATTGGACTTAGTACATGTTTTTTTTTTAAATTTTATTTAAAGAGGAAAAAAAAGCAAAACAGAAAAGGAGTAGAAACAATACAGAATCTCAGAAAAAAAGCAGTAAGAAATCACTAGTTGATAAATTACATACTGTCTTCTTAGACCTAGTTGTTAAGGTTACAAAATTAAAGCATACCAAGTATACATTCAAACAGTGAGACTGCAAAGAAGTTCAATGATCCAGTAACAACTTAGCAACGTGGTTATCAATCCTACACACTCAAACATACATGCAGCCATATCCTCTAGAGCACTGTCTTTTCTTCTTTTTACTTTTTAAGTCCATTATCTGCTTCGTTATATCCTGTTTCAGGTTGCTGACTTGTTTTGTTGTTGTTATATACTTTTAATCACCTTACATAATTCTGTTGACTTGTTTTTGAGTTTCTCCTCATCCATGATCCATGGATCAACTTTGGTGGAGTTGGGAGATTTTTGAAGGTATTTTGTTACTTTCTTATATACTTTTTTTTTTTTTTGTAGGTAGCAAAATACGGCAGAACAAGACAGAACAAAGCCATGTGACCGCACTGCAATAAAACTACCACAGAACCTCAGAGCAGGTGACCAGGACACAAGCAATTGTCTCAATAGTACAGCCCATTTTGTTCATATTAGCTGTTCTTTCAATCAAATTGAGGAAAATGGAAGGAAATATCAAACTTTTAAAAAACAGAATATTGAATAAAGCAGTACCATTAATCAAAACTGAGCAAAACACTGATAAAAATATTTGCCTTCAAAGAGATGGTAGAAGGAAATCCCCCTTACTTGCCACACTGTATACATTCATCCTCCAAAAAGATACTCAGACCACTGGTGCCTACTTACTAACAGGGGGTGGGGGGGATGGATCAATGTCTGATTCTTAGCCCATGCACTGGCAGGGCCCTAGCTGCTTACCAGGCTGGCCAGCAGGCCGCCTTATCTCCCAGTGCCCAAAGTTCCAACATGATGCAGAGCTTAGGAGTCGCTGATAGTTCTTGCCCTTTTGTGCCAGTGGTTTGCCAGGCCACCAGCTATTCACCAGGTTGGCGAGTAGGCCACCTGTTCTCCAGCGCCCAAAGTTCCAACATGATGCAGAGTTCAGGCTGATTTAGTACATGTTTACAGGGTGTTCCATCCAACCACATCAAAATACACATTCTTCTCAGCTGCACATGGGACATTCTCCAAAGTAGACCATATATTATCCCATAAAACATTCTTAAGTAAATACAAAGGTATTGAAATCATCCCGTGTATAATATCTGACCATAGTGCACTGAAATTGGAAATTAATGGCGAAAGAAATGAAAAACCTGCATAAATACATGGAAATTAAATAACAACCTTTTGAACAACCAGTGGGCTACAGATGAAATTAAAGAAGAAATAAAGCAATACCTACAATTCAATAAAATGTGGAAAAAACATACTGCAATCTTTGGGATGCAGTGAAAGTGGTCTTGAGGGAAATATATAGCAATAAACTGTCATATCAAGAAAACAGAATGAGCACAAATAAGCATCCTAATGCTTCATTTCAAACTTCTAGAAAAAGAAGAGCAAGTTAAACCCAAGTTTCATAGAAGAGAGGAAATTTTAAAGATTGGAGCAGAAATCAATGCAATTGAAACTAAAAAAAAAATACACAGAATTAATGAATCAAAAATTGGTTTTTTGAGAGAATAAACAAAACTGACAAACCTCTAGCTAACCTTATCCAGAAAAATAAATAAAAAACACAAATTCATGCAATAAAGACTGAAAAGGGAGAAATTACTACAGATCCCATGGAAATTCAAATGACCATGAATACCTACTTCGAAAATCTCTACTCACATAGAGTGGAAAACACAGAGGAAATGGACAGATTTCTAGAAACATATGAACTACCAAAGCTCAACCAAGAAGATATAGCAGTTTTGAATAGCCCAATATCAGCTATTGAAATCAAACATGTAATTAAAAACTTACCAACAATGAAAAGCCCATGTCTTGATGGATTCACGGCTGAATTCTACAGGAAATTTAGAGATAATTTAATGCCAATACTGCTTAAATTCTTTAATGAAATTTAAAAGGAAGCAATCCTCCCTAAATCATTCATGGAGCCAAGTATTACTCTGATAACAAAACCAAAGAAAGACCCAACCAAAAAGAACTATAGACCAATCTCGCTAATGAACACTGATGCAAAGATTCTCATTAAAATGCTGGTAAATAGAATGCAGCAATTCATCAACAAGATTATACATCACGACCAAGTGGGATTCATTCCAGGAATGCAGGGATGGTTTAACACATGCAAATAAATGGATGGTGTTTTGACAAGTGAATTATTTGAAACTCAAGGGGCAACAGCCAAACAGAAGGAGAACAGGAAGATCCCTCCTGTCCTGTTCCACACATTATGGGAAGCTGCGGGGATGGGAGAGTGGGAATGCCAGTCCCCACCTGGGTGTGTCTTAGTGGGCAATGGGAGGCACCTGTCCTAGGACAGAGCAGGAGCTATGCAGGGGCCAGTGAGGTGAATGGGTCCAGTGAATGGAGAAGAGAAGAGAAGAGAAGAGAAGAGAAGAGAAGAGAAGAGAAGAGAAGAGGCCTGAGTAATTGTCAGGAAGGAGCTCTATTGTTTGCAGTGCCTCCTACCCCACAGTTACCAGCTGGGGCCCAACTCTGCAGTCCAGCATCCAGGCATCTATGCCACACTGATGGCAGCAGTGGTGGGAATTGAGAGGCAGGCAAGGGGTGACATCCACTTGCCTGGACATCAATGTTCTACTGCTTACCAGAGCAATACAATTGGAGCAGACTCTGGGAGTCAGGGGAGATTTGGCAGGAAGCCATGCATACTCTCCAGGGGAAGCAAGTTGGATGGGAAGAGGCCTCCATCCTGCTCCCTAAGGGAGAGAATGGGCAGGAAGAGGTGGGAAGTGGCTTGGTTTCTACCAATTAACAGCCCCTTGAGGCCTGGGCTGCAAACGCCACCCCTCCCAATCCACCATCACCCCAACATGCCTGGATATAGTACAGCCAGGGCAGCAGGACTGGTGTTCACAGCTTGACTGCAGGAGCTCCAATCCCCAGAGCTGGGGCAGCTGCCCATTCTCCAAGTCCACTCACCTGCACTGGCTCTACCCCCTATGCCTCTGTAGGCCATAGTGATGGAGCAGCAGGTGCAGGCAGGCAGCAGGGGCACCAGGTATGGCACGGCACAACTCTGTCCATCTGGGGCAGCCACCTGGGTGCTCAGTGCTTGCACCACAGAAGTGTCCTGCCAGCTTCACAATGCAGTGGTAGCTCCACAGGCTGTCACATAGGCCAAGCCTTAAAAAAGCCACTTTTCACAGGTTCTCCCTCCCCCTGGCCAGCACATAGAAGGTGTGGGATGCAGGGTTGATCTTCATGCCACTCAAAGACTCCTGGTCCCCAAGCCCCTGAGCCATTCCCTCAACACAAGGTGGGCTTTGGGAGCTCCCTGGCCAGCGTGCTGAGGGTGTGTTCTCAAGCCAGTACAGGGCACAGGCAAAGGCATGTGCTTGGCTTGTCCCCATGATGGGACCCCAGCTGAGCAACCACATAGTGCCACACCAGTAAGTGCACCCTATCCCTAGTTCACACCCCACTGGCTCTTACTTCTTAGCTGGCTCACTAAAACTATTCCTAGTTAGTGAGATGTTCAGTGGTCCTTTCCAGGCTCTTGTTGTCCTACTTGAAGATTTGAATCTAAATGTTTAACATTTGTTTAAGTTAAAAGAAGAAAAAAGAAGTGCAAAAAGAAGAGAGAAAATATGTGGTGAGAGAGAAAAAAAGAGAGAAAATATGTGGTGTACACAGAGTGGGCCACTGCAAGAACAAGAAGATAATGGTCACATGGTCACTGGTCACTCTACTTTATATCTTCATCTGACATCACAGCTAGGCCTTCACACAGCATTCTGAAGCGGCCCTATGCATCCATCCCACCTGTGATTTGACAGGTCATGTCTGATTGTCCAGGCAGTTTGCCATGCCCCAATCTTCAGCCTTACAGAGGTGACATAGGACACCATGTGATAGTGGGGGATGGACAAACAGCCAAAGTGTTTAACAGACCTACTGCAACAATGACTAACCCACTCCCATTACAATCCATTAATCCACTAATTCTCTCATGCACTAGTGGATTAATCCATTCAGCATGGGCAGATCCATTATGACTCAGCCAGCTCCTAAAGTTGCTTCAACATTGCTGCACTATTATTTACCTGGAAGGGGAAATACCATGATCACAAAGGTGGTTTTCTCAGGATGAGGCTTCTCCATTGCACTGTGGATGTGCTGACCCCTGTGATTTCCCCAAATGTGGGAAACTCGATTGTATAATTTATGGTAGTGGGGGAATTGCATTTGTGTGCTTTCCCCTGGTAAAACAAACAAAACAAAACATTGCTGCACTGGAGACCAAGTTTCCAGTATATGAACACGTAGAGGGCACATCAAACCAAAACACTCAGGAAATAAGTGTTGGGAAATAATAAACATGAAACTGCAGTTTAAAAACTAAAATAAACATATGTGGAGAACTAACTATAATTGGGATATTTGTGAGCCATTTTAAATGCCAAAATTATCATTGAAAGAAGGATAGTGAGAGCACAGCTATTCCCATGTGTCATAGTCAGGCGTTGCAAGGAGAACAAGTACATACAGGACACAGAACTGATAATATTATTTTACGATGGTCACCCAGAGTTAAATATAAAGAGAGGGGAGGAAACCAGTCCACAACACTGAAGACCTAGAAAATCCAGTCAAGGGCCTGGATCCCACAGTAACATCACGCATGAGTTCATGCATGAGACCTGGAGCCCATGACAATGACTCATGCAAGTCTATTCAAGGGATTGCTGTTGGGAAGGCCCAAAGGTCAGTGGTGAAAGCTAGAAAGTCTATTCCAGTGAGGTGAAGGAGCTGTGCCAATAGGTTGAGGGTTCTATGCTGGAGCCAAGAAGGGATGCTCCCAATAAGAACCAGGGCTGCCCTAAAAAGTACCACAACCATCCTCAGTAACAATGAGGTTCTAAGCTCCTCTGACAATGAGAACAGTCAAGTACATGCCAACAAGCCAATGTGACAAACCTCCTGGAGATTAAACAGCACACATTTTCCCTTCCAGAGCCAGGAAGCAATGCTCAAAGGACCTGAGCTCCCCCAACATGAACCACAGCCATTCTCAGCGACAAGGTCTAGAGCTCCTCCAATGAGAATGGCAGAGTTCATACCAGAGAAGCTAGTCATGACAAGCTCCTTCAGGGGAACCAATGGCTCCAAACAGCAACACTTAGGAGAACCCACAACCCCTCACTCTTCCTCTCCACATCTCCTTTTATGCTGGCAACAGTCCTCAGGTGGGCCAGCTACACTCAGCACCATGCTGATTTAATTCAGCTGGTGTTAAGTTGACCACCAGTTTTTAATCCAACACACTGCGAGTTCATGGTCACAGGGAAGGGGAAGGGGGATACATAACATCTTCCTCAGTGGGGAGTCTCAGACATTTCCTCATCCTGCACCTTCCACTCGTGTTTATTGCCTCTTGATAAGATTGAGAAATGTCTTTGCACAGTGAACTTTCTCACTGATTCCTTCCGTTTTACAGAATACAATGAATGTTTCCTTCCCTTGGTAAAGGCAAGCAATACAATCAGTGCACAGCTTCTGTTAGTCTTCCTTATAAGACTTGGCGCTCACTCAGGACAGAGTGCTTATCTCCAACCTTAAAAACGATACAACACATGGGCATTTGTGGAATTTGGGTGTAGTGGCCTTTGATTTTCAGGACATAGAGCAAGTCCTGCGTGTCTCTGGGGCCTGATCAGTGTTAGACACAAGAATGGATTTCAATGTAGTGAATTCCAGTGCACCACTGCTGACTGCAAGATCACAAATGACAGACACTAGTGTGATCTGCAGTGATTCAGTATGCATTTGTGATGCAGGGGACACTAAAATGTGCCCTCTTGCCCAAGTTTTGCCCTAGAAAGATGTGGATGCTACTCTAAATTAAAGAAACTAAAGATTACAGCCACATGTCATCTGGACCGTGTAACACATGGACCTAGATCTCCTCTTAAGCAAACAAACAAAGAAACAAAAGTTAGGGACTGGGAGTGTGACTCAGTGGTAGAACATGAGCTTAGTATGCATGAAGCCCTGGTTCAATCTCCAGTAACAAAAAAAGAGAAAAGGTTGCCCATACAAACTCTATTAATAATAGCCCCAAATCAGAAAAATTTCAAATGCTTATTAACAATAAAGTTGGTTAAATTAAAGTAATGCATTCATAAAATGGAATGCTACACAGCAACATAAAGAAACAGCACTACTACTATATGTAACAGCATGGCTGAATTTTATGACCTAATGTTGAGTGAAAAAAGCCAGACACAAGAGAATACATAATTATATCATTTATTTTCTATGAATGTTAGGAACAGGCAAGTCTACCTTGTGGTGGTAGACATCAGAAAGTGGGTATTTTTAAAATATTATTTTGAGACAGGGCACTGGGCGCTGATGAAACTCTTGGATACCTGTGGGGGAAATGGTGGGGAATAAAGACAACACATAATATTCTAGGTACAAGGGGACCTAGAGAACCCTGCCTCTCGTAGACAGGCACACCAATCTCCATGGTTGACCGCCTTTTGTTAGCAAGCACAGGGAAGGAATGTTGGGGAACAGGCCATGTGATAGAGTATGGAGGCCACAGTCCCAAAGAGGGTGTGACCTTGATTTTGGAGCAGAAAAGTATATGGAAGGCCCGTGCCTCCTGCTTTGCAGAAAAAGCTAACCTCAGTGCTCCTAAGGCAAGATAACATAACATAAAAGAATGCAGGCATCCTGGTATGGGGAAGATCCTTAACTTTGTTCCCCATTTTGCTACTCCGTTCTTACTGCAGTCACTGTTCCAGGAAAAGTGTACTAGCCTCTCCCCACTGTGCTTCTTGCTTGCTAATGGAGTCAACCATAAAGTCAACGTGCTTGTCCACTAGAGACAAGCTCCTCCTGGTCTCCTTTATAGCTTAAATTTTGTCTTTTATCTTTTTTGACTCCCCACTGTTCCCACCTCAGGTATCCAGCGATCTGATCCACCCCCATCAGAGGGGGTAGCATGCTTTTCATGGCACACCAACTGCAATAAATGAAGAATGGTTTGCTGGAGAATGTGTCCTTCTCCATATCAATATGCCTGCATTCTTTAGGTTGTCCTCAGCACATATTATCTTGCCTTAAGAATGCCACATTCATGAGCTTTCTATATGCAACCAGGAAGCATGAGCTTTCAGCATACTTCTGTTTCTAAAGCAAGTCACACCAGCCTTAGAGCCACAGAACCCCAGTCATGTACCAGCAAACCAGTATAAAAGCCAAAAATGAACCTTGAGGTTATTCCATGGAATGAAGCTCTGATATAGTGCATTTACTTTCTGCAAGTGAGTTTAATACTTTTAAGGTAAAGGTAGCAAGATCTAATGTGCCTGTGGAGATAACTGTACTCTCCCTTTCAGATTCTTTCATTGTGATTTAAAGGAAAGGTATGTACACTCCACTATGGCTTGGTCCTTAGGGTTACATTAAATACCCATAATTTGCTTAATATACCAGTGTTGAGAAAATGAGGACAATGCCTGGCTGATATATGAGGGTCCATTGTCAGTCTTGATTGTATGAAGGACATACAACCAATACAATCATAGCAACAAAATACAATCATAGCAACCAAAATGGGAAAGCAGTGTTGCTGAACAGGTCCTGTTCATGGCAGATGACATGAACATAGCAGAATAAGTGTCCATAGAGACATGGACATATTGTACCTGCTCAGAGAATGGCATATAACTTCCATTTGCCAAATTTCATTCTGGGGAAGGCCTTGCAGGTGGCATCCTCCTGCGGGGACAGGATAAGGGCTGCACTGGAAAGTAGGATATGCCAGGATGAATTTTCTAGCTTGTGAACAAGATAACTGAAACTGGTTAGAGCTCTACTCTTTTGATGATGGTATGAGTGGGATTGTCTGTCCAAATCAAAGGGAGTTATGTAAGGTGCCAACAAATCAGCCTGCTGGTTACCATAGGCTAAAGGTCCCAGGGAATTAGAATGGGACCTAATATATCCAATAAATGTGGCAGAGTAACTTTGAATTGCCCTTTGTCAGCTAAGAAACAGGTTAAACAAGAGAGGATGTAAGGTGGCTTTTAAAGTAACACTTTGCAGCTGCTGGGTAAGAAATACTACATAAACTGAATCACTGACATTTATAGAAGTCATTTAGTAAGTTCCATTATATAAAATATGATGATAATTTCTGATGTTTGAGCTGGTAGCGCCAAGGTTAAAATGACATGTTGAAACTCCTTGCTCCAAATAGCTGCTTTCTCCTTAGAGAAACCATCTATAAAATAGATTAGTGCATCAGAGATAGACTCTAACCAAGTAATTTAAGCAATTATATATGGATGTTTTAGAAAACATTGGAAAATGAGTTCCAGGGCTTGATCAGACCTATGGATACCTGAAGGGGGAATGGTGGGGACTAAAGAAAGACAAAAGACAAAATTTCAATGTTCAAAGGGGACTAGGAGGGGACTTGCCTGTAGGGAACAAGTTTGTCAAACCCCTTCATCAAATAACTTTTGTTAGCCAGCAGAAAGCACAGGGGGATGGGGGGTTGCATCATTCCTGACATAGTGGAAGGAGGTTTAAAAAAATAAGGAACAAGTGAAACTTCCAAAGATGTAAAGGTTCAATGGGGAACAGTCCCTTCTTCACACCCAGATGCCTATGCAAGTTAAAAGGGAGCTCAAAGGATAATTTCATGACCTAGGAGCACCATGGTCAGCATCCTCCCCACCACCACCAACCAAACTTTACGTATCCTAGCCCCCAACAATTTCCCATTTTTAGCTTTTGTAATTGTAGAAGTTGAAACAGCATGACTTGAAGTTGGATAGCATCTAGGCATTGTTGGGTTTGGTGTCTCCTGTAGAAACAGAAACACACAAACATATTAACATAATCACTCCAGTGTGGAATCTGAAATAGGCCTGGTAGCAGCAGACCCCACCACCTCCCCATGGCTGCGATGGCTCCCACAATGCAGTTCCATGACCTATTAATACACCATCCCGCCCGCGTGCCAGTGGTGTTAGCTGCACTGGGCCATCCCACTTTCCTGTCTGGACATCTTTACATAGGACTTCAGCCCTAGATGTGGTCGTCGATTTGTTCTCTTGCCAATGATGTTCTGATGGGTTGCATTTACTTTCTGTAACCAGGTTTTAGAAATTTAAGATAAAGATATCAAGATACAATTGTGCCTGTGGAGATAACCATAGTCTTATAGGTATAGTCATCTTTCTTTTCTTTCTTTCTTTCTTTCTTTCTTTCTTTCTTTCTTTCTTTCTTTCTTTCTTTCTTTCTTTCTCTCTTTCTTTCTATTTCAGCCCAGGACTTCAGAGAATGTGCCTCTGGACAACTATCTTTGGTGCTGAGGGCCCTGCCCTGTCTAACTGCCTGTAATATTCATAACTAACTTGTCTGTCTACAATCTCTTCCCCTCTGAAGAGCTATCTGAACTGCAGTTAGGGGAGAAGGTGCACAGTTTTCATCTAGTTGATTTTATATTGTGACAGGGGTCAATGTAGGGGAGACCACAGTCAGGGGCCTTCTCTAGATAGATAATCAAATGGGTCTCAGATGGAAGTTAAGTTGTAATTTAGCGGTTATAAACTCTCCTTATGAGGTCAATCTGGTGGGTCCCAGTAAAAAGAATCTAGCACATTGGGCATTGGTTCCACCTGCATGTTTAGTTGGAGTTTTATAATGCCTAGGCAAGAATAATCAAATTTTTAAAGATTATAACATGTATAATCAAAGCATGAGTACTAGAATGCAAAGGCAGGCTGCTGAAAGAGCCAAGTCTTGAAACTGTATTTAAGGGAATAGTGATTGTGACCCACTGCTTTTTACACACTCCACTGATGGAATCTGATATTTTATCATAAATCTCTCTGGTTTTAGCTGTAAGAAGGTGGAGAGTTTGGTGGTTTTGAAGTATAACTTTAGCTAAAGAATTTAAAGATTCTTCTTTAGTATTTATAGATGCTTTATAGTTTTTTCTTTTCTTTTTTGGTCTTGTTTTGTTTTTTGTCTTTTTGAGACAGGGTTTTGCTAGACAGTTCAGGTTGGCCTTGAAGCAGCTTTGTAGACCACGCTGGCCTCAGACTCACAGGGATGCTCCTGCTGTAGCCTCCCAAGTGCTGAGATTGCAGGTGCGCACCACCATGCCCAGCTAAAGTTTTTTCTTAATGACCCGTAACAGTGTTCAGCTGGAAGCTAACAGAAGGGGTCAGCCTACACCTAGCTTATTACTATGGCATTCTTTTTTTGTCTGTTTGTTTTTTGTATATCTTTCGGATACACTTTTCTGTGTATGTTCAAGACTAAATTAAAGTGAGACCTGTTGATTAAAAGTAACCTTTGCTGTCTGTCAAGGTCAGTTAAGTCTCCTCAAACATTACTTTGGAACCATTCATAGACTCTCTCAACTCTTCTGTTAGTGTCATCTGTCAGGATGGGTCACTGCCTTGCTTGACTATTGTGCTTTCTGTGAAATCATGGGAGATTTTACCTCATGGTTATCTTCCTGGGCACACTGTACACTTGATTCTTGTCCTCTGGGGTCCAGCAATTTCCCTCATCAGGAGATTGGGTGACTCATCAAAATTGTAGCGTCTCATACAAAAGGTTCCCGCATGTCCTGGCTCCTCACTGACCTTGGTGAATTGGGACCAAAATATTGACTGTCTTCTTAGCCCATGTACGTTTATAACTTCAATTGCTAAATTGTGGTTATTGAACATACACAAGAGAAGATCTGTGATTTTAGTATTGTAGTAGGGAGAGTTATTCAACTATTGTACTTTCAGCTGGGTGTCAAGCACTTCAAAATATAAAGTATAGCCAGACGACTGTTATCGCTCAACAACCACGGCTGTTTTAGCAGCTGAAACCCTGCAGAATGTTAACAGACAGCAGTGACATAGAAAATGATATCAGAAGTCACACATAACATTTTATCATGGCAATCATGATGACATTAGTTTCATAGCACACTTAAATGTCCATCTTGATTCAGAAGAGAGTGATGCATATAACATACAAACCATATATTTCTTTAAACAGCTAGTATTTGAGTAGTGAATTCTGATTTGATATATACCTCTTATCACAAGTATCTGGGGCATGAGAGAAAGGCAACTGAGTCTAAAGATGGTTATCACCAAAAACAGTGCTAGCTTTACACCTCAGAGCACCTGTACACCCAGAAGACATGAATATATTTAGCACACCATGAGATGAGCAATAACGAATGTTATGGCTATATGAAAATCTTTGTTTCTTGATTTAGTTTGTCATAAGAGAATGTTTTATCATAACATTATTGTTTTACTACAGAAAACTTAACCTTTTGATTATGACCAATATAAACGTATCACAAACACATGTTTAGCAGGGTTTATTAGGATGTGTCTCCCATAAGGCTATGGAATCCTTGTTCCCTTAGTGAACAAAGACTAGAAGAAAATATTTCCAAGCAGCTGCTCCTTTATTCACTAAGGGGCATCCTGCCCAGCAGTCTTCCTAAGTGTAAGGCATCCTTGTTCAACTGTCTTAACAAGTTTTTCATGATCTATGAGGACCAGATAATAAAAATTAACACATTATTTTTGACCAATGAAAGTTGGCTGAGTTACTGTATACAGGCAACCATATACATTGCATTTGAACCAGTCTTGACATCATTTTAATCAACCAGCAACCTGGGTGGAAACATGTCCTTAATTGTAATGACATGTATAAGCCAACTTAAGATACAGACAAATGTTTTTTAAATCACAAAGTTAAAAAGAAGAAAAAAATTATTGGACTTAAAACATCTGTAAGCATGATAACTAGTTACAAATTAGACAGACACAGAGAGACCGACAGACAGACAGACAGACAGACACACACACACACACACACACACACACACACATGACAATTTGTTTATAAAACCAGAGTGCACTCAGGTGTATTTGGCAAGCTGAATTAGAATAACTCCTCTATATAAGACTAGTCAAAACATTTATGGGTCAATTAACAGAGATCAGTTGTAACAAGAATTAGAAGAAATAAAAATATTTAACTCACTGATATTTTCTTTTGTCTTAAGAACTTTGGTAACTCTCTGCCCTCTTATTTCCCCTCCAGTTCAATCACTTCTATACCTTCTGTCACCTACTTAGAACTTCTTTTATCTCTAACAGTGCTTGTGGAATCCTCCTCTGTAAAATTTAACATAGCTTGGGCTAACACTGAAGTTTTATATGTCAAAACAAGCTTTTGGTGCATACAGAAGGTTTTACTTGCATTTCAGCCATTGTGTATTTCACAGCATCTTGTAGCATTTCATCTGTTACAATTCACTACATCAATAGCAGTGCTGGCATTCTGTGCAATACATTTCACCCCTGCCAAGACCTTCTCTATATTTGTGGACCTCATTCTAATACTGCATTGTTCCATTTGGTTGTGTGGCCATTTGACATTTCCATTAATCAAATATGCACTATGTCATATGAATCAAGAAGGTCCACATTCCGTGTGTCTGTAACGGTAAATTCTTGTTCCCCTACACTGGTGCAAGAACTTTAGATCACATGACCAACATCAAATTCATCATCACCATCGTCACCATCGTTACCATCCACCCAAACCACTCTCTTGTTAGGAAAGCATGCACTTTACCACGATGGAGCGTCTTCATCATTCATGCTTGAGTAATCTGATGAGTCACATCTGATCTCAAAAACTTCCAAATCTGGTTTTTCATGTGCTATGGTACTGAACTAAGGTCCTTCTACCAGACAAATCAAACTTTTTTTTAATAAAGTCTAGAGTGATGTGTGTCTATTTGACCCTCTGTGATGCTCAAAAATCATACACGGCAGCCAGTGCACAAGCTAGCTCCAAATCCCATCTTGCCACTTTTGCACTCACGCTGTTCATCATACCAAGTGGGTAAACACATAGGTGAATTCCTATACTCCTCAGGGAAAAGTACTGAGACACACAGTCCATTACTACATCACCAAAGTGCCAATTTAGAGTAGAAAAATAAGGGATGGGTCCAGTCTACACAGTTTTATGCCCCTCAGTAATACGTTGGAGGTCTTGCACTTGCCTCCACATTCTCCACTGGACTTTTACCTAGGATTGGGGAACTATAAAGGCTATTGTAGAAAGTCAGGAGGTGCTGGAACTTTAAGATTTGATGACCTTTATTAGCCCTTCTCTGGCCTCTAGCCTTAAGAGACATTGTCTCTGATGTGGGAAGGAGGCTGAGTCCTTAAGATGGATTTCTATCAACTGAACACATAAAGCCCAGCTAATTTTTCCTGCTAAGGCCTATAATTCGAGGATAATCCCAGTCTCTCGCAGGGTCAGGAGAAGAGTCTATCCTGGGACTATTAGGGGTACCCAGCAGAGCCAAGATCTCTTCCCAGCAATGAGTTGTGGTACTCTGGCATACCCAGAAAGGAATGGGTACTGGAAGAGCTCCCTAGTTGCAGCTTAAGGGTAATATGAAATACCAAGTGACTGCCTTTCCAGATACTCCTAGCATGGTTGTGTTAGCAGGAGAGATATCTAGCATTATATGAAAGTACTGAAAAAGCACCAGTGTTGAGAAGGAAGTCAACTGTTTGGCCTTCTACCATCAGAGTTACCCACAGCTCCTGGAAAGTGATAGTCTGGGTCCTGTGAACCCCAGGAGAAGGCTCCAGGCCTTCTCAGGCATGTTGACCATTATTTCAGACCTGTTCTGCCTCTGAGACCTTTGTCCCTAGGAATAAACATCCCCTAATGGTCACTTTGACAATTAGGACTGACTCCAGCAGGGGCTGGGTGTCCTCCTTTTTGATATGTCCTGGCTCCTTGCACTTACAGCATCTGTATGTGAAAGACCCTTGGGAACTGCCTGATGGGTGGACCCATAGTGTGGCCACTAATAATTTAGCCTTTCTGTCACTCCTACATCTCAATCTTTACCCTCCTCTTGATCCAGGTTATAAAAGACCACAGTATGTAGTTTTTGTAGGTTGTCTTGGACATGCTCTGATCCCAGGGCCAACTTCAATAGTTTTCTCTGGATGTGGAGCTGATTAGGTGATAAACCTATCATTTAGAATAATTTACCCCTCTAATGATTTAGGCAGTAGAGAGGTGAGTTTGATGAGACTGTCTCTAAGTCATTCTAGAATAGTGGAAGTGTGCAATCCTCTTGAGTCACTTGAGACAGTTTAAAATAATTTGAGGGCTTGACTTGGGTCCTTCAGAGACCCTCTAGTATGTGGGGTCATTTGAGTACTGTGGAGGCATTTGAGTACTGTGGAGTCATTTGAGTACTGTGGAGGCACTACACAGGGACCTCATTCTAATACTGCATTGTTCCTGATTAATGCACTTAGAAATCTTAGGAAATGACTACTTTCGCCCTGTGGGGTCATTTGAGTACTGTGGAGGCACTACACAGGGAACTGATGCGGCTCCCACTTCTATACCATGTTCAGCCTCATTTCGGTGAGATTCTGCTCCTCCGCAAACCTTTCTGTCTCCCCTAAGGCTGCTTCTTCCTCTGAAGGGGATTTTGCAAGGTTGCTCCTTCTAAAAGTGGCTCACCAAATAAATGTCACCAGGCTTGTGGAGGTGTATCTCCTTCTGCGTTTGGATTTCAGGGTCTTCTCATTTCAAACAGAAAATAGAACAAATTGACCAATCTGTGGTAACAAACTTTACTTGAAAGAGTAAGTGTCAACACTTGCACATTTTTGTATATCAGTAAATTTTCTATACTGAAATGTTGAGTCAAAGTCCTCAATATTTGTTTTTTGAAGCTAAGCTTTACTTCTAACGTGCCTACAGAATCCTGACAATGTAGCTCTGCATGTGTTCTAAAGTATCATTTAAATAAATAAATAAATAAATATTTTTCTGCCTTGTACTTGGAATACTAAAGTACACTAAAGTGGTCCTTAAGTCTTAACTTTTCAAAAAGAAATTTTTTTGAGACAGGGTCTTACTATGTGGCTCAGGCTGGCTTTGAATTTGTTTATGAAGCTCAGCTGGCCTCGAACTCACGGCAGTCCTCCTGCCTCAACCTCCTAAGTACTGGGATGACAAGCATGAGCCACTAAGCCCAGCTTTCAGAAATTTAAACAAAATACTTCACACATTGAACAAAAAAGAAAAGGAAAAGAAAAATTGGCTCTAAAGAGTAAGCTTGGGTCAAGTAAAAGAGGAAAACTTTATACCGCAGGGGTTCTGGGAAGAGGGTGGAGTGGTGAATAGAAGAGAAACAGTCTTTCTGAGATTTGGCATCCAGTCACTGGAATATAGAAATGTGAGGAAGAGAAGAAGGAGGGAAGTGGGCCTCTGGACACAGGAGTGAGAATTGAAGCCTATGGGGAAAGGAAAAGAGAGGCCTCAGTGCAGAAGAAGGAAGTGGGAAGCAGCACTTTGTCTCTGAGCCCTGACTCACTGTGTGTGTGTGTGTGTGTGTGTGTGTGTGTGTGTGGTGGCTCAAACCTGCAGATGCACAGTGGCTACTGGTGACCCTAGAGGGGTTCTTTCTCCACAGAGAAACACAGCAGGGAAACAGAGCAGAGGTTGCAGCAAAAAGTCATGTTTGATGGGTTATTCAGGTCCAGACGTCCTTCAAGAGAGGACTATTGGCCAGCAGCCTTGGAAGAGACCAGTTGAACTTGGAGCCACTGCAGGCTCACACCATATGGCACTCTGTATAGCAGTTCCCAGGGTCAGGGTGGAGCAAAACTGAGTTCAAACTGGTAGGGCACTGGGTTCAAGTTGTCAGGAGGTACATGGAGTGTTGCAGGCTGAACAAATTGGGTAACAGCCTTGCAGCCAGAAACCAGCCTGAGCATCAGTGGGATTAAAAGTATGGGCTTGCTGGGATTATCCACTACCCCACCATAAATCTGTGACTGGCTTGCTGGGATTAATCAACACAGATCTGGACTCTGTCTGCCCACTATTTCTACCAATGACAGCAGAGACACACCCTGAAAGGGATGTTTGTTTTCTTTTCTCTTTTTTCTTTTCTTGTTTTTATTTGTTTCTGTTTTTGTTTTGTATTCTTTTTCTTTTTTCCTTGATTATTCTTGTTTTTGTATGAGCGTGAACATTGTCTCCAGTTTTCTTGTTGATGTTCTGTTCTATTCTTGTTTTTATTTCTCTCTTCTCTCTTCCTCTTGTCTTCACCAGTTCTGTAGAGTTCAGATAATCTTCCTTTGCCACTCAGTCTTGCTTCTAAACTCTTTCACTTCTTCTCTTTCTCTATTTTCCCCTGAACTCCTTTTAAGTTTTCTCCCCAATGGTAAAATTGCCATATTGAGGGCATATTTGCCATATAAAAATTTCTAGTTTGTTTTAGAACTTTGTTATATAACCACAAATATAATTCTTATTGCTAAAGGCAGCAAATTAATACTTACCATAGCAGCCAATTTTCTAGGATGGTATTTGATGCTATTGCTATTGATTGCTTTACTACTTTAGTCAGGATTACATAATTCCTCTAATCAGTTGTTTTTCCTGGTATGCCAAGACTGAGATTGCCTAAGGGTCATAACTAATACTATAGGCCAGTTCCAAAGAACCAGGGGCAAAGTCAAATAAGCAGCAACTTCTCATCTGCAATTACATGAAGAAACAGATCTTGCAACAGACTGAAAACGCAAAAGCCAGTTATGCCTGGAAAACACCTCTGAAAAGTAGTCATTTCCTAAGATTTCTAAGTGCTAACCAAAAAGCTTCTTTCTATAGGCAATTTACAAACATTGACCCTGGAATTTAACTAAAAATAAATACAATGATAAGACACTTAAACAAAATGCAACACCATATTTCCACAACCTAAAGTAAACCCAGGGGCAAGGAGTTGGAACAATTTGAAAGCCACCAAGCTGGACTATCTGAAGTGGTTATAGCACAAGCAAGAAAGCAGATGAATGAGGCTCTAGAAAAGATAAAATCAGAAATATTTTCACAGATAACTACAAAAATGGTGACCCTAATGAAAGACATGGTTAATGACTCTAGAGCAGATACAGATTAAAAACAGAGAAGAGCCTAGGAAAATGATGGAAATCATGAATGCTAAACATAGAAAAGAACTGGAATCCATGGAACAGATTCAAACAGATATCCAGGAGATTAAAAATTCCATTGAAAGTATATTCAACAGAATATGCCAATGTGAGTACAAAAATGTAAGGTATAGAAGATGGGATTGCAGTTACTGATCATGAAAAGAAAGATTTCTCAGAAATAGCAGGAGACCATGAAAAATCAATCCAACAGCTACTAGATGATGTGAAAAAGAATAACATAAGGCTGAACAGAGTCAATGAAAAAGCAGGAGATAGCACAAATGATATTTTAAAAAAACTTCACAGAAGTAATGACAGAAAACTTCCCAAGCATAGAAAAAAAATCTGACATACAGGTAAGTGAGGCATATAAAAGTCAAATTAACTATGATCAGAAAAACTACAGCAAGCCAAATTATAATCAAAACTTCAGAAATTTAAGACAAGATCAGAATATTAAAAGCAGGTAAAGAAAAGAATCACCTATAAAGGAAACTTTATTGGAATCACAGATGGCTTCTCAACACAAACCCTCAAGTCAAGGCAAACTTGGAGTGAAGTATTTCAAGCCCTAAAAGAAAACAACCTCCAACCCAAATTGATGTGCCCCACAAAGCTATCTTTTAAAATTGATGGAGAAATAAGATACTTCCCTGGCAAAGAACCCCTAAGGAAATTCATGACCACCAAATCAGCACTCCAACAAAACACACCAGAACCTCTAGGATGCAGTGAAAGCCATCCTATGAAGGAAATCCATAGTGGTGAATTATTTTATCTGAAAAATAGAGTGAGCTTAAATAAGCAACTTACTGTTGAACCTCAGACTTCCAGAAAAAGAAAAGCAAGTCAAAGCCAAAGCTCATATGAGGGAAGAAATGATAAATATTGGAACAGAAATTAATGCAATTGAAACTAAGAAAACAGCACAAAGAATCAATGAATCAAAGAGAGAGTTCTTTGAAAGACTAACTAATTGAAAAACTGTTAGTCAACCTTATCAAAAAAAGGAAAAAAAGATTCAAATCCAAGCAATTAGGAATTAAAAGGGTGAAATCACAGTAGATCCTGCAGAAATCTTGAATATCATTAATACATACTTTGAAATGCTGTATTCTAATAAGACAGACAACACAGAAGAAATTCACAGATTCCTAGATACATATGAATTACCAAACCTGAATCAAGAAGATATAAAAATTCTAAAAAAACAAATATCAGTCAGTAACACTGAAGATGTTATTTAAAACTTACCAACAAAGAAAAGCCCAAGCCTGATGGATTCACTGATGAATTCTGCAAGAAATTTAGAGAAGATCTAATGTTAAAACTCTTTAATGAAACTGAAAGGGAAGCAATGCTCCCAAAATCATTCCTTGAAACAAGTATTACACTGATACCAAAACCAGAAAGGGCTCCAACCAAAAAAGAGAATGACAGGCCAGTCTCCCTAATGAACATAGATGCAAAAATCCTGAGTGAGATACTTACATAGTTCCTGGTTAGCATGGTAAAGAGGCATTAGAGAGTGGAGTGAAAGAGAAATCATTTTCTTTATATATTTTGGAGCTTATAGCAAGCTAGGGGCCCTTTTGGTTTTTCTTTTCTTTTTATTATTATTATTATTTTAAAGAGAATAAAACCAAGTAAAATAAAATGATAAAGCTAATCAAAACAAACCAGACACAAGACTTCAAAACAATTCAACAACGGTTATCATAATGCCTCTCATTTTCTTCAAAATAACTGCAGACAACTTCAGACATAGTAAAAATCATACAAAGCATAAGAGGATAGAACCAATAAAAACAAAACAATGAGTACAATAAAAGACTTCAAAACAAGATAAGAGGATACCCCAAATGGCTACCACATTATGTCTTGCTATCTTTGAAATAGCTGCCCATGCCATTGGATATAACAAAATCAAAGAAAACAAAACAGAATAAAACCCAGCCTAACAAAACTATGAAAATGAGACAGGACTTCAAAACAAGATAATAGGGAATTAATAATGGTTACTACCTTCAGAATATGTCCAATAGATGCCGCACTGTGTGCCGTGATCTTCTGAATAGATGATCCAACCACTAGCCCTAGACCTGCAAAGTCAGTGAAACACCAAACACCAGGAGCATGAAACTGCATTTCACCTCCATAGCTATTATCACAGCCTGTGTTTCTCAGGATCAGCTGGTCACTTTGGTGGGTGTGGAAGGGTTGGCTCTTCTTGCTTCCCAACCCACGTGCTGAAAGTGGTTGGAGTCTGGATTTCCCCGCGGCAGCCTGTGCATGGCACCCATTTGCAGGGAGGGCTTGCTTGTTGATGACATCCTGATCTCTTCTCCTGCATCCTGCAAATGGCCTGTTCATTATCACTTACCTGCTAAACACCTTGTTGGAAGGGTGGTACCCAGGCCCACAACTGCACCTGTTTCTATTGGACCTTCTGCTTCAGTTTCCCCAGTCCCTAGGCCACATGCTTCTTTACGCTGCATCTTACTGCATATTTGTGCTTCTATAAGTTTTAAAGAAAGTGGGCTTATTTTTGCTCATGGTCCTGGAGGCTGGGAAGGCCCTAGCGTCTTCTTGGCTTTTGGTCAGGGCCTTGGGCTGCTTCAACACATGATGGAATGTGGAAAAGGGAGGTGGGCATGTGTACTTGTGCAAGGGTAAAAAAGAGGGACCAGGCTTGCTTTACACCAACCTGCTCTTGTGATAACTGACCCACTCTTGTGGGAACTACACTAATCCCCTCATGAGGTTAGCGTTCCCCCAGCATAATTACTTTTAAAGGTCCCAGCACCTCATAACACCACCACATTGAGAGTTTAAATATCTACATGAGTTTTGGTGGGAAGAAACCACAGTACTCTGTGACCTTGGGTAGCTTCTCTTTAAAGACCTTCCATCTATGGGAATGAAGGTGACAGGAAACCATGCAGGTTCCAATTCATCCTCTGGGTTCTCCTCACACTCACAGGTTCTAGTCTGTCCCAGTTTTTCACACCGTGTCCTTCTTTCTTTCCTAGAAGCCACCCATGAAAGCCTACCTGCCCTCAGTGTCTGTAGACATACTTCTAGGTTTAACTCAGTCTTTTGATCTAACTTGGAAATGTTATCCTAATTTGAAATCAGGCATTATGCCCTAATGAAAATAGGGTGCCTTATAGGCAGCAGGGGTCTTTGGAGGTAAATTTCATATAATTCAGTATAATAGGCCTGGAGGCCTAAAGGAAGAGAAAAACCATGTTGAATAGGGAAATGGTCAGTCCCAGGAGAGGAGCCCCACTGGGACCCGGATGTTAGCAGAGTGAATGGAGAAGTAAACATTTTTCAGGCCTACACTCTTGAGAGTTTACAAAGAACATGCTCCAAGCCTCTTAATGGTTTGAAATTATCAGCTATTAATCAAGGCAGTGAAGAAAATTCCTCAGCCTTTCTAAAATGACTCCAAGACCTTGTAACTAAATATAACTCTCTGTTCCCACATATCTTAGAGGGAAAAATAATTCTCAAGGATAAATTTATAACCCAAATTTCCTCAGATATATGTAAGAAATTATTTTTTAAAAACTCCCATTTGATCCTGATAGTGCTTTAGCTGTCCTTTAGTTCTTTAGAAGCTACTGTGGTCTTGTATAATGGGGACCAAGAAGACATCAGGGAGAAAGTGAAATATCACGAAAAACCAGCTTTCCTGGTAGCTGCTCTCTTTGTGTGTGAGTGTGTGTGTGTGGGTGTGTGTGTACATGCATGTTATGCAGATTCCCAAGGCTCTAAAGGCAGTTCATTACCTGATATATCTGTGGAAAGCCAGGACACTTCCATAATCCTTAATGAAGGTCAATAATCCTTAATGATTGCATTATACTAGGGCACTTACAGTTGTAAAAACAAAGAAAATGACATATAATAATAGTTCTTTATGTAACAAGAATTGCAAAACAAACTTTGAACAGATATCTAAGTAAATATAAGCATCTTAAGACTTGATGTTTCTAAACATTTAAAATGAACAAGGCAGTAGAGAACACAATAAATTATTTAGGCAAATGTAAAAATTTTCAAAGTTTTGTTGTAAATTTTACTAAGAATAGATCATTATCCTAAGCCTTACTGTTTTAACAAAAATTTCTAGAGTTATTCCTGCATATTATATTTTAAATTTTTCTAAAATGTTTCCTTAGTACAAAATTCATACACTCAGAAATATTTTACTCCAAAGGCATATAGTTAAAATATATGATTGCCGGGCATGGTGGCCCATGCCTGTAATCCCAGCACTTGGGAGGCTGAGGCAGGAGAATCATTGTGAGTTCGAGACCAGCCTGGGCTACAAAATGAGCTCAAGGCCAGCCTGAACTGCATAGTGAGACCCTGTCTCAAAAAGGCAAATAAAATAAAATAAAATATCAATTTGCAACAGCAAGATAACTTTTAGATCATTATAAATTGTGCCACAGCCACAGTTTATTAGTTGTTTTAAAACTCATGTTATTATGTGTCATATGTAGATGTCAGCTCTGAACAACTAGATAAGAACATGTCACACATATGTCCCAATTCTTTGATTCTGTACCTTATAAAGCTTTTCTGTAAAAACAAAGCATTTTCCTAAAAATGATATATTTTAAGTATTTTAAGCAAAATCTAGATCGTGAAATGACAGCATTTATTTCAAAAAGCAAACAAGTCTTAAGAATCTCTTAAAACTAATAACATTAGGCTATATAAACAAAACCCATGTTTTGAATTCTTTCAACCTGTTAGTTTATTTTAGGCTCAAACTCCTGCTCTTTATTTTCTCAATAAACCAATTTATGGGCTTTCAATATTCCTGAGGAACTTGGGGTTATGATGGGTCTTTAACGGAAGAATCCTAAATTTAACCAAAGAGGTGCTGGTTTGCATTGTCTTGGGTAATTGTGGCAGGGTCCTGAAAGTTGCAATCTTCCTCAAAATACAATTTTCAGTTATAAATTCCTTGGTTTCTGTCTACCTGTCTCTCATGTCTTCTCTATTACTCATCCCCCTCCAAGATTTTGATCCCTTATACGTAAGAGGTTGCAGATAGCCCAATGTTCCATCCTCTTGCTACTGCTTAAGGTATGAGAGGGGCATTCATCCTGCCTAGCCAGGGACCAAATTCCTCATCCTGACTGATCTGAAGGGACATAAGCATATCAGGTTCTGTTGATCATAAAACTATCACTTTCTGATAGTCTAAACAGAGGGCGAGGGCATATGAGACTTTATCACACAACAACGGATCATGCAACATATAGGGATTCCATTGAATAGCATCATTTAGCCAGAGAAATTAGCACTTTTCTTCAGCAGTTAGTTCCAGAGAGTCAGTCCACCAGCCAGTTATGTAAGCTTATAGGAGAGTTTGACAATGAACTGATCTCTAAACATTGATGTTGTAATGCAAAAGACATTTGCAGAGTTGTCATGAATGAACACACAACATTTTGTTTTCCTAAGGACACAGGTTCTACCTTGAGCTGTTGTTAGAATATCTAGGGTCATTCAGTTTTTAGAATTGCTTTTCTCATCATACTTCTCCTCCACACCCTCCTGGCATTTCCTGATCTCAACATCCAATCACCTGCAAGTTCAGTTTTTTGTGAACTCGTCCTTTGTCCAAGATCAGCCTCACATCTCCCTTCCCAGGCCCTGTTTTGCTTTCCGCGGGAAATGTCTACCAGAGGGTGCACAAGCTCCTCCCTGAGACCATGTGACCCTGACCATCTCTGAGACAAAAAGCATCTTCTGGCTCTGCCCAAATCCAGTCTTCAGACAGTGCCTTAGTTTTATCTCAAGTTGCTGAGACAAAATACCCAACACCCAAAGTTAAAGGAGGAAAGGTTTATTTGACTCACAGTTTGTAGAGGTTTCAGCCCGTTATCAAGGCAGGGTGGCTTGGCAGAGGGACAACTGTTCATGGTTGCAGAAGACAGCAAAAACAAACAAGCAAGAAGGCAAGCAAGCAAACAAGGAGACAATCAAGAAAGTGGGGAGGAGACTGTTTCTGTCCCTTATATTGTATTCAGGATACCTGCCCTAGGGCAGGTGTAGCACTCACACCCTTAATACTAGCCAGAGCTATGTCAATGCAATCGGTGGAGTGATTTACTAATCATATACCCTTAATCTCAGCATCACACACTAGATTCGGCAACCTCTCCAAAAGCCCATGACTGCATGAGGTTCTGAGGGGGCCATCTAGACACAAACCATAACACACAGGCTTTAGATTCCCTAGGTAGAAGCCTCTGGGACAGGCACTGTGGATCCAAGGAGGAACCTCACTAAGAGTGTATGGCAGCATGGACTTCTGGCCCAGAAAAGAAGACCAACATCTATATTACCGGGGAGAGGAAGGCTGGTTGGCTCCCCAGGGCTCATGTCCCCAAGCCTACTTGTGGTTACCTTGGAAAAAGGCCTTGAGCCTGTGTCTACAAATGCTATCACCTAGGATCTGTGTACATGTACCTTGGAAGGGCTGACCCTCCTAGAGCTAGGTCCTCTAGGCCCCTCACTTAGTGACCTCACCTGGAAGAATCAGATGGGGAATGACAGCCATCACAGCACAGATGCCCATCAAGGCCTGAGGAAGAAACTGCTCTATGGGCTTCATTGTTGTCCTCTTCAAGATCAAAAGGTTGGGAGTTTGTGGTCATTTTCACCCTCTTCAGCAGGACCATCTGCTGGTTATCTGGAGGAAACTACATTTCTTCACTGCCACTGTGCATGACAGGTGGGCAAGGACTGTCTTGTAGAATCAGCTAATGGAGGAATCCAGGTGAACTCTGGTGGGCAGACATACAGAGCTGCTGCCATTCCTGGAGTTGGGAGAGGCTAATTTGAGGGAAGCCAGAAAGATGGTAGCTCTCTAAATGCTGCAGGCTGAGTCCATGAGCCAGAGTGGTTCTAACAATCTAGCCTGGTCCCTGTACTCTATTGAGAACTTCTCACTGCTGTGCTTCCTGGGCTGAGCTTCCTTAGTTCTGTTCCTGACCTCCCACCCACAGCCTGGCTTCATGTCTAGGGCCTTTGGTCCTATATCATCACTTTACTTCCATAACACTGGGCATCTCTGACTGGCTGCCTCTCCTGATGTTCACCAGGTCTTTGGAGTGCCTTTCAGTAGACCCTTATCCCCAGCAGTGTGAGTGGCTGGCTGGAGGCAAACTCCCGTCCCCCTGGTCCTCTGTGGGAGCAGCTCTGAGGCCCTGGGTCCTCACCAGCAGTCAGTCCTCAGGAGGAAGAGAAGCTGAGCATAGGCGAGGATCCTAGGACCACTGTCAGTCACCATGTGTGTCCGCATGTCACCCCCATGTGGGGCCCAGCAAATCACTGACCTTGACAGTTTGTGTCATAGTAGTTGTTTTGTGGGGACTTTTGCTTAAATAGGAAATGTGAGGGTGTTTTGTATTTTTGTGGGTTCAACTTTCTGAACTTGGAACTGCAAGTTCCTCTTTGATGTCTTGTCAATGTCAATTGCAGCAATTTAGATAAAGATTACGGTTTCTATACTTGGCACAAAGTGGGGTTGGGTGGTGCTGTGAGTCTGACCTGAGAATTCTCTGCATGTACATTTTCTGTGAAGAGATGTGCTCTACACTGGGCAGAATCTTCTTCTTCCCTGAGCCTTAGGATATTTCTGTCTTTAACTTCACCAATGCTGCAGGCCCTACTATCTCCAAAAACTCCTTTCACGCCCATCTCACCGCTCATGACAGTCTCTGAGTTGACTGTCCCAGGCCATCAACCAAGTCATTTTCTGTGTTTAATCATGGTTCCTGTCTGGGTGCTGTCCAAGATCTTCCAGGGCCCTAAAGTGTGTGTGTGTGTGTGTGTGTGTGTGTGTGTGTTTGTGTGTACACAAAGTACTTTATAGCACTTGTCCATACATTCAATCTGTGAAAAAACTATGAAGTCTTTCAGTTGATATTTATTTAAGAATTCAAGGGCTGGGGATGTAGCTCAAGTGGCTCAGCACCTGCCTGGCAAGCACGAGGCTCTGGACTCAATTCCTGGTTAAAAAAAAAAAATTCAAGGAGGAGAACTTATAGTCATAATAAATGACCTTATAACACAATAAATGGTGATTTTTGTTGCAGGTAGGTCCCTTGTTCTCCACTGTTAATTTCTTCCCTTTGTTATGTGACACATGTATGCCCTTTACCTCTGATCTTGGAATTCCACCCATTAGAAGAGAAGCAGATCTCCTTCTGCCCTGGGCTTGGCCATGAGATGTACATAACGTGACTGGCTGCAGGGGAGGCATCTGGGGCAGCACAGGCTGTATCAGGGAGACTGTTGAGTCTAAACAACAGCAGTGTGAAGATATGGGTGTGACTTGTTGAGAGAATGAAGAAAACATCCAAATATGGCTGGGGAGATACAGTTTTTAATGGCTAACACCCACTAACAAGGAGGATTGAGTTCATTGATTCTTAGTAACAAAGATGGTCCAAAAGAAGTGTGTACAGGTCTCAGAGAACTCTTTGAAGGGAAGTCAGGGTGCAACACAAGAGGGTGTTTACTTCACAGTAGCACTGCTCTGCCAAATCTGGGCGTCGTGGACTGTACCCAGCCTCACTGACATTCACATGGTGGCATGCGTACTTAACAATAGTATGACCCAGGAAGTGTAGTGATGAGGGGCTGAACAAGCACTTGTCAAAAACACCTTAGAGGGTCCAGTGTCAGCTGGATGATAGCACTTTTCCTTCCTACAGTGTTCTATTCGTCAGGAATAATGATAGGCAGTGGGTTTGTAGATCAGTGTATGCAAGTGACATCGTTAACTTTGTTCCCTTGTATGATCAGCATTTCTTTTTTTTTAATTTTGTTTTACAGAGAATAAAACAAAAAAGGACAGAACAATGCAGATGAGAACAAAAAAATACAAGCAACACAGCACTTCACAACAAGACAATTGGATATCAACAGTAGCTACCATAATATCTCTTTCTTTGAAATAGTTCAGCATAGCTTCACAAACAATAATATCAAACATAACAAAGTAGAATAAAAGTATTCAAGAGAATGAAACTATTACAAGGCATTCTGAACCAAGTAACAGAAAATGAAGAGTGGCTATTATAATATCTAATTTTCCATAAAAAATTTGTTTATATTCTTACACATATTAAAATCCAGTAAGACACAACATGTTAGAAGCAATGGTAATAGAAGAACAAAAGCATGGTAGAACTTCAAAGCCAGATGATATTAAATCACCAATGGCTGCCATAATGTCTTGTTTTCTTCAAAGTAGCTGTTTAAACCATCACACGTAATAAGGTCAAATAAAACAGAATAAAACCATTCCAACCAATGAATGAAAACATTACAAAACTTCAAAGCAATATAATGGGGATCCATTATCACCAAGGAATCTTATGTACTCTTACATTTTCTTACACTAGGGAGACTCTGTGGTATTTGTACCTGTGAGTTTGATTTATTTTGCTTATGAGAATGGTCTTAAGTGGCATCCATTTATTTATAAATATCTCAATGTGATCATTCTTTATAGCTGAGTAGTACTCTATTGCATAAAAGTACCACAATTTTTTTATCCATTCCTCAGTTGGTGGGCACTTAGGCTGTTTCCAAGATCTGACTATTACAAACTGTGCTGCTATAAACATGGGTGCACATATATCACTATAGTATAATGTTTTCAGCTCTTCTGGGAATATGCCTAGGTGTAGAATAGGTGGGTCAAATGGGACTTCCAATCCCAGCTTTTTGAAGAATCTTCAGATTGACCTCCACAGTGGTTGCACCAGTTTACACTCCCACCAACAGTGCAGAAGAGTTCCTTTTTTCCCCACAGCCTCTCCAGCATTTGTTGTTGGTAGCTTTCTTGATCCTGGCCATTCTTTCTGGAGTGATATGGAATCTCAGTGTGGCTTTAATTTACATTTCTCTAATGACCAATGATGATGAACATTTTTTCATGTATTTATTTGCCATTCATATTTCTTCATCTGAGAACTGTGTGTTCATCTTGGATGCCCATTTTTGGATTGGGCCTTTGAATTTCAGGGGTCTGATTTGTTTTAATTCTTTATAAGTTCTAGACAGAAGTCTTTATCTGAGAGAAAGTTCACTGAAAGTTTTTCCCAGTTTGTGGGTTTTCTTTTCACTCTGCTGGAGATTTCTTTCAACATGCAGAAACTCTTTAATAAGACGTGATCCCAGTTATTGATTCTGGGAAGTATTTCCTGTGCAGTTTGGTTCTTGTCCATGAATTCTCTACCTACCCCTGTCTTCAAGATTTTTACCTACTTTGTCTTCCAACAGATTTAGTGTTTCTGTTTCAATATTTAGATCTTTGATCCATTTAGATTTCAGTTTAGTACATGGTGACAGGCATGGGTCTAATTTTAGTTTTCGGCATATGCATAGCCAGTTTTTCCAGCACCATTTATTAAGGAGACAATCGTTCTTCCAATGAACATGTTTGGCCCCTTTATCAAAGATAAGGTGGTTGAGTGTGTTCCTAGTTGTGGTTGTATCTTCTAGTCTATTCCATTGATCTTCAGATCTGTTTTTATTCCAGTACCATGTTGATTTTATTAGAGTAGCTTTGTAGTGCAATTTCAAGTCAGGGATTATGATGCCTCCTGCCTTGGCTTTGCTGCTTAGAATTGACTTTGCTATTCTAGGTCTCTTCTGGTTCCAGATGAATTTTAGGAGTGATTTCTCTAGATCTATGAGGTATGTTAGAGGTATTTTCATTGGACTTGCATTGAATCTGTATAACACTTTTGGGAGAATGGCCATTTTCACAATATTTATTCTTACTATCCATGAACAAGGGATGTCTTTCCATTTTCTGAGGTCCTCTTCGATTTCTTTTTTCAGGGTATTATAATTTTCCCTGTATAGCTCTTTTACTTCTTTCATTAGATTAATTCCTAAGTATTTCTTTCTCTTTTTTTGTGGATGCTAGTGTAGAGGTTGTGGCTTCTCTTATTTCTCTCTCGGTGATTTTGTTGTTAGTGTATAGGAATGCTATTGATTTTTGAGTATTGACTTTAAATCCAGCTACATTTATGAATTTATTTATTATATCTAAGAGTCTTTTGATGGAGTTTTGGGGGTCTTCTATGTAGAGTATCATGTCATCTGCAAATAATGATAGTTTACCTTCCTCTTTTCCTATCTTTACTCCTTTTTATTTCTCTGTCTTGTCTAATTGCTCTGGCTAGTATTTCCAGTACTATGTTGAATAGGAGCAGGGATAAGGGACATCCTTGTCTTGTGCCTGATTTTAAGGTAAAGGGTTTCAGTTTGGGGCCATTTAATATGACACTGGCCGTTGGTTTGTCATAGATGGCCTTTATCATATTGAGGTATAGACCATCTATTCCAATTCCCTGTAAGGTTCTTATCATGAATGGGTGTTGGATCTTATCAAAAGCTTTTTCTGCATCTATAGAAATGATCATGTGATTCTTACTTTTGGCTCTATTGACATGGTGGATTACATTTATTGATTTACGTATGTTGAACCATGCTTGCATGCCGGGGATGAATCCCACTTGGTCATGGTGTATAATCTTCTTGATGATTTGCTGTATCCTGTTTGCCAATATTTTATTGAGAATTTTTGCATCTATGTTCATGAGGGAGATTGGCCTGTAGTTCTCTTTTTTAGTTGGGTCTTTCTCAGGTTTTGGTACTACAGTAATATTTGCTCTAAGGAATGACTTAGGGAGAATTGCTTCCCTTTCTATTTCATTGAACAGTTTGAGGAGTGTCGGCATTAGGTCTTCTTTGTATTTCTTGTAGAATTCAGTGAATCTGTCTGGGCCTAGGCTCTTCTTTGTTGGTAAGGACTTAATCACATTTTCAATTTCATTGATAGAAATTGGGTTATTGAGCAGTGTTACATCTTCTCGATCCAGCTTTGGTGGTCCATATGTTTCTAGGAATCTGTCCATTTCTTCTGTGTTATCGAACCTATGAGAGTAGAGGTTTTCAAAATAGGTGTTGATGATCTTCTGTTCCACAGAGTCTGTAGTGATTTCACCTTTTTCATTCCATATTGCATGAATTTGAGTCTTTTCTTTCCTTTTTTAAATTAGGTTGGCTAGGGGCTTATCAATCTTATTTATTCTTTCAAAGAAGCAACTCTTTGATTGATTGATTCTTTGTGTTGTTTTCTTAGTCTCTATTGCATTAATTTCTGTTCTGATCCTTATAATTTTCTCCCTTCTTTTGGCTTTGGGCTTGGCTTGCTCTTCTTTTTCTAGCTGTTTGAGGTGTAGTATCAGGTTGTTTATTTGTGTTTGTTCTGTTTTCCTAACGTGGGAGCTAAGTGCAATAAATTTTCCTCTGAGGACCACTTTCCTTGCATCCCACAGATTCCTGTAAGTTGTATTTGTATTTTTGCTTGCTTGTAGATATTCTTTAGTTTCTTCTTTAATTTCCTCTGTGTCTCATTGATTGCTCAAGAGTGTATTATTCAACTTTCATGTGTTTGTGGGGGTTTTGCAATTTCTTTTATGATTAATTTCTAATTTCATGGCACTATTATCCAATAACATGCATGGGATAATTTCAATTCTTTTGCATTTACTTAAATATGTTCTGTGGGCTAGTATATGGTCTATTTTAGAGAATGTACATGTACTGCTGAGAAGAATGTATATTTTGATGTTGTTGGATGGAACACTCTGTATACATCTAGCAAGTCTATTTGTTCACAGGTATGATTTGGTTCTGTTATTTCTTTGCTGATTTTCTGTCTAGTTGATCTGTCCCTTTGTGTCAATGGCATGTTAAGGTCTCCTGTTATAACTGTATTATTGCTTATTTGATTTTTCATTTCTGTTAATACTTGCTATGTATAGCTGGGTGCTCTGGAATTTGGTGCATATATATTTAAGATTGTTATCTCTTCCTCTTGAAGTTTTCCCCTAACTAGTATATAGTGACCTTCTTCATCTCTTTGGACCTTTCTTGGTTTAAAGTTCACATTGTCTGCAAACAGAATAGCTACACCCACTTTTTTTTTAGTTCCTGTTGCATGAAGTATTGTTTTCCATCCTTGGACTTTCAGTCTATGAATTTCTTTTTGGGTTAGATGAGTTTCTTTTACACAGCATATTGTTGGAGGTTGTTTCTTGATCCATTCTGCCAGTCTGTTTCTTTTAATTGGTGAATTGAGGCCATTTACACTAATGATTATAACTGTTATATATTATTTTGTTGACATGTTCTCTTTCTGCTGTTGTATTTTTACTTTCCATTCTGTTTAGTTGTCTGTCTTGCTGAGTGGTTTTTTCCTATGTGTATCTAGAATGTCTTTGAGTATTCTTTGTAGTTTTGGTTTGGTGATCATGAAGTTCTGAAGCTGTACTTGGTCATGGAAGTATCTTATTTCTCCATCCATTTTTGAAGGACAGTTTTTCAGGGTACATCAGTCTGAGTTGAAAGTAGTTTTCCTTTAGGATCTGTAATATTTCACTCCATGCTCTTCTTAACTTCATTGTTTGTGTTAAGAAGTCTGCTGTGATTCTGATAGATTTTCCTTTATAGGTGATCTGTCTTTTCTCTCTAACAGCTTTTAATCTTATGTTGGATTTCTGGGATAATGATTATTATATGTCTGGATGTAGTTTTATTTTGGTTATGGCTGATTAGAATTCTATATGCTTCACTAATCTGTATGCCAGTTTCCATTCTCATGTTTGGGAAATTTTCAGCTATAAGTTCTGTAAATAGCTTCTTGATATCATTTGTGTTGTCCCTTTCTTTTTCATTTATCCCTATTAATCTTATATTGATTTTCTTTGCATCATCTTGCAACTGTTTAATTGTAATTTCCTGATTCCTTGTTATTTTTAGATCTTTCTTTTCCTGTTCACTGGCTGCAATCCTATCTTTGAGGTCTGAAATTCTATCTTCACTTGCGTTGAGGTGGTTTTGGAAACTTTCAATAGAATTTTTGATTTCCTGTATATCGATTTGAATCTGCTTCATGTGTTCTGTTTGTTTCTTATACTGTTCATCAGGGATTCTATCTGTTTGCTTTGTACCTCTAATTTTTTTAGCTGTGTCTTCTTTAGATGCATTTACTATTTCTTTCACTACTATTATCATTTCTTCTTTTACCTGGGAGATTATTTCTGATTTGAGTTCCTTTATAGCTTCCTGTACTTGCTTCTTTATTTCAGTTGATATCATTTCAGGTATTTCAGGTGTATGACTAGTATTTTCTTCTATGTATGTGGCTCCCAGGCTTTCTTGGGATGGGCTGGAGGTTTGAGATTGCATTTTGGTCTTTCATTTTGTCATTTTCCTATATGTTTGTGTTTTCCTATATGTTTGTGTTTTGAGTGATGTTCCAAAACTTTCCCTGAGCATGTTGGAAATCACCTGCTGTGCCCTTGGCTCCTCTGGGGACTCAAGCATCCAAACTGTCCCTGGGCCAGTACAGGGAAGCTGGAACTCCCCTTGTGGCGCAGGTCTGGCGCAGGTCTGGCTCCTCTCAACCTGAGGGCCTAACTTCCCTCTCTTGGCAGCTTGGGCCTGGTCCCCTCCCCTCTCTCGGCGTCATGGGCCTGGTCCCCTGGTTGGGTCGCTAGGCGTGGTCCACTCAAGCCTGCAAAACCTCTGCAGGCTAGTCCAGTGTCCAAGGGGGCTGGGTGGGCACCCAAGTACCGGGAGTAATGTCCAAAACTCTCCCCAACCAGCACAGGGATCTTGGAACTTCCAGGACTTCATGGTTAAAGAGAATAAAGCCCCAGTCTGATCAGAGGGAAGGAGAAACTCCTTTGTAGTTCACAGAATCTCTCTGAGCTATGTTAGAGACTTTTTGCATGAAATTCCAAGCTCACCCTGTATAACCATTGAGCCTCACTCTGAAACACTCCATAGTTTCCACAACACAGAATGCTGACCACAAACCTCTACAGACATAAGCAGTCCCCTCCCCTCTATTCACAGCTCGAGGCTGGGTCTGCCTCAAAGTACATGGAGCAGACATCATGGCCTCATGTTAGAGGTGACAGTGCAGTTGGACCTGAGAAGGGCCGAGTGGCCTTCTGCTGGCCCTTTATTGTGTAGGCATTCAGGGACAGACAGGAATAGAAGTTGCTCCCATAGGACATTCAGTGTGACCTGGACACTTCCGTTGGCACTCACCGGGCTCTGGGTTCCACATTCATTGGCTACTGTGTCATTCTTTCTGACACTGAATAAAGTGAAACACTGTTGTTCTTCAACAGCTCTAGCCTGGGAGGCTCTGACTGTTTCTCCACCACAGCCATGTTGTGTCCTGAGTTTCAGGCTCACATGTTAGTGCTACAGTCTGCGCAAAACTTCCACAGCAGCAGAGCTCTGCTTGTGATGAAGGCTCTGGGTAACTGTGCTGCACAGATGACAGAGAGAAGACTTCTCTTTATAGTACCAGTAGTCCCTACAAAGACTTCTTCCCACCGCAGTTGATCTCTCTCTGTCTCCTCCCAGCCGATTTGGGTTCTTACAGAACTAGGCAGTCTTGTGTCTCACAGGTAGATACATGAGAATCCAAGTGCTCACAGGGTGTGAGGCCACCTGTGCTGTGTCTGGGAGAAGCACAGCTGTCTCATTCATGGGCCAAGGGACAGGCTTACCAAGGTCAGGCCCCTGGTACCTATTCTGGTCATGTTTGTCTGGTTCAGGACTGGGTTTTGGTCCAGAAGTGACACATGGAGAGACCAGATAAAGGCCAGGGACCCACTGCATCCTCAGAACACAGGGCCTCAAAGTGTGGCAGTCCTGCCCATGATGACTGACAAGAGGTATAACCTCATAGGTGTAGAGCATGATCCAGAAATCAATGAGGGGTGGAGTCAGAAGGGCAGAAGCTGGCTTGGGAATTTTTTGTTTTTGTTTTTGTTTTT